>JAXGGA010005874.1:0-74364 GCA_038373865.1 Uloborus plumipes
CTGGGGTGCCATATCATATCACGGACGATCTCAATTGCTACGAATTGTCGGTAGCCTGAACACCAACCGGGACATCAGTGAAGTTCTACAGCCCCAAACTTCCTTCAAGGCTTGCCTGGCGCTGTATTTCAGCAGGATAATGCCCGCCCTTATGTCGCTAGCACATTTCAATCCTTCCTTGCGTCGCAGCAAGTACAACTTCTTCCCTGCCCAGCGTATTCCCCAGATATATCGCCGATTGAACATGTGTGGGATTTCGTTGGTGGGTGGTTCATTCGTGATCCTCGTCCTGTTGCTTCTGTAGACGAACTTTGGGTACGCATACAAACAGTATGGAATGCTATTGATCAGGCAGACATTAAAAATTTGTTTGACTCCATGCCACGTCACGTAGCAGCACTTATTGCAGCTCGTGCTGGCTACAAAAAATACTAGTTTCAATATTTTTTAATTATTTGTTGGCTTTCTAAGTTTAATCATTTTTTTTTTTTTGTACCACTATCACTCAGCTGTGTATTAAATTTCATTCAATTATGACGATTCCTTCATGGTGTTGTAATTTTCACAAACATGAGTTTATATTTATCATCTTTATCTAAATTTGTAAGCGTCTACTATTGAAGACAAAATTCCATCAATTTTGGTCACATATCTATTGCGCATTTTGGACGATTAAAAAAGAACTATAAAGCGCCCCCTAGCGGTAAAAGTTAAAATCCACTTAAAACACACAATGCAATAGAACTTTATTAGAAAAGGACATTAAATTCTATGATTTTTTTCGCAACGTACGCTATTAACCTTGTGAATATCGGAACAAAGAAGCACATAAAATATATTCAGAGGCCACCATTTCGAACGTCCGCCATTACTGAAATATTCGAAATCTCAGATGGCCGCGTATCCAAAATGACTCGTAATTATACGTAGTATATGCACACCAAGTTATATGCTTCTATCATTAAAGGCACAATTCCACTTTTTTTGTCATATATCTGCTGCACTACATGAGCATTGCCATTTTAAAGCTACAGTAGGATCTTATCCCAGAAATAACAGTAAGATAGTAGTCTGTCATTGTTCAGAGACAACAATATACATACCGATACAGTAAGGTTAAATTTTCTTTGTTTAAGAGGAATTAATGTTCAACACAAAACAAAAGCAAAAAGACTGAAAGAAATAATAAAAATATATTACACAAAATGAGACTGCTCATTTTCAATTTTTTGAACATCTCTTTATTGTTGCGGCCTGCCCAGTTGAAGAGGACAGCCACCTCATCCGTCATCAGACACTGCAAAATGTTCCTTGTAGTCGATTTGAGCTCACGACCACCTCGGTGAGCAAGATATCTCACCTTAAAAATAAAAAGCAAATTTTGTTTCATGATACACAGGCTTACAGTTGAGTTTCGATAATTTGCAGTCCCGGCGGACTGGCTAAAAGCTTAGAGTAATTAATAGTTCTGAGTTATAAGGGCGATTCTCTGTAAACTCGTCATTTTTCACACGAAATCTGTCCGGGCACGGTTTTTTGAAATGTTCGTGTAATTATAATACTATTGCTCAGAAAATGAATCTATTACTTTGGTTTGAAAGAGAGCCAATTGAAGTTTGTATTTTTTTGACAAATCATGATAGGGGGTAAGTCCCCCGCCTAGTATAACTAGGCAGGGGACTGTGCCAGGTGACCGTGTTTTTGCTCTTTGTTGCGTAATATCTGCAAAACTATTGGAACATAATTAGTTACGAGACTACCTATAAATTTAGGCACAAATCGTGGACATAATAACTAATATGTTTTATAATTAAATTAATTGACATTAATAAAATCACATCCCAGAGGACTGTTTTCGCAACGACCCTGATGCATACTTTCATCACAAATGTGGCTCTCAAACTAAGCAAAGGAGCGTTTCAACACCGTTCTCGGTGATTTTGGCAAATTCAAACTGATTACTGTAAACTTCATGCCAAAAGTAATTTGCAAAAGTTATAGATATTTCGTATTACAGCTTTGAATTTGTTGCAGGGGACTGTTTGAAAAAACTCCGGACAGAATTTACATGACAATTTTAAGTTTTAAAAATACGTAATTATACCTTATTTCATAAGAAAAATATAGCTTCATTATTCTATTTTTAGATATTAATTGCCAAATTTATGTAGTGTTAATAGGTTTTTAGAAATACTATCTTTAACAGTTCGACTACGGGATTGGGACAGCCAGGGGACTGTCCTTTTGGCGCTTAGATAATTTCTAGAAAAAAAATTTAAATAGTTATCGCTCCAAATGCAATTGGGCCACAAAGTATTAATGCTTTACTTGCATTAAGTAAAGCAATAATTACTTGATTACACTTTATTATTTTTAAAATATTTGGTCCGGACAGCGAATTACCAGTTTACAGAGAATCGCCCATAAGAAGTTCCCACAGCGTACATGAGTTTGGCTTTGGCACCCAATAAAAAAAAGAATATTAGAGTTATAAGGCTTTGAGTTATAGAGACTTGAATTATCATTCACTAATTTATAACTAACAAATAAGTAATTTACTGTTTACATAAGCAATAAGTTAAACAGAACCTCATTAAAATAATTCCATGGGACCAGGGTTGGCAACATTTTAGACACTACGGTAAAAACCCTCGTTTAAACCACCCTATCAAAAACTTAATTTTAGTGGAATTGTATTTTGTAAGCAAATATAAAATGTAGAATAACATCTACTAAAAAATTGTACTAATTAAAAACTTGAAGTTAAAACAATTAGTACAATTGTTTAGTAGATGTCAAAAATGTATTTAAAATTATAAATCTGATTCTAATCTCTATTTTAATAAATTTAAACAACTGGATCATGTGTGTAGTAATACTTCTTCGATCATTTAAAGCCTGGAATCTAAATTAGAAACCTCTATCTGTCAACTTCATAGCACTCTTTTGAACCTTTTTCAGTAAATTCACATCTTTCTAAATATAAAGAGATCAAAAATAAAAAGCATATTCTACACAAGGTTTTATTAAACTTCTGTTTGTTTGTTTGTTTGTTTGGGTTTTTTGGCGCAAGAGCCTTATTAGGCTATACTGTGCCAAGCAATAGTTTTATTTAAAAGATGAAGAGATGTTAGCGAAGATCATCTCAAATACAATGGACATAAAACTTTTAAAATTTTAAAAACAGTTCAGTGCAAGACACATACAAAGCTTAAAATTTCAAATGTTAAGACGAAAGCAAGAATTGTCGAGCGACAGATTAAAAACAGAAATGCATAACAAACAAGATAACATATAAAACCAGAAACATTTAAACGAAACAAAGACGAAACCAACAAGATAACAGAGATAAAAACACTATATTAGAGTAAAAAAACCAACGTCATGTAAAAAGGGAAACAAATTAGGATGGGTTGTATCCCCAAGTAATTCCGTCAAAGACGGATAAAAATTATTAAAATATTTAAAACGAATATGTTTAAAATTTGGGCAGTTACATAAAATATGTAACACTGTCTGATTAACATTGCATGTGTTGCATAGTGGGGCTGGTTCATGACAAAGGAGGTATTTATGTGTGAATCTGGTATGGCCGATGCGAAGACGGGCTACTATTACTTGTTCCTTTCGCTTATTATTAAATGATTTAAAACCTTTTGTCGAGGGCTGGATGGCATGCAATTTATTTTGTGTTTCAGCGTCCCATTCATTCTGCCAATGTTTGTTAAGACTGTCTATAATACAGTTCTTGATGTCTTCAAAAGAAACAAGGTCTTCAGCATGGGCACTTGCAGCCTTGGCAGCTGTGTCGGCTGCATCATTCCCAGCAATACCTACATGACCAGGGATCCAACAAAATATTATTTTAAAATTTTTCTCTTTTAGACTGTGATATAGTTTGAAACATTGAAGAACTAAAGGATGGCTATTGCTGCTGCAGTTTATGATGGCATCTATTGAACTTTTTGAGTCACTGTATATTATCCAGTTTTTATTGTATGATTGGGTTATTGTTTGTAACGACGTGACTATAGCTTTAATTTCTGAAGTGAAGACTGAGCATGCAGTGTTTAGTTGTTGTGAAATGATTTGTCCATTAATTATTGCGGCAGAGCCAACGTGATCGTTAGACTTTGATCCGTCTGTGAAAATTTCATTATACTGAGAATACTTTTCTTTTACATTATAGTAGAGTTGTTGAAAAACTGAATCGGCTGTGGTGTCTTTTTTAAATTTATCAAACTCATGGAGAACAGAAATATTACATTCGCTCCATGGTTCAATAAGTTCTGGAGTATTGTATGTATCAAAATCCGGAATATGCAGTAAATTAAGCGCCTGTCTCATTCGGATTCCAAACGTTGGGATAACCGAAGGACGACGTAGAAATAAATCGGTATTTGATGGGTGAAAAATATATAAGTGCAAGGGATGGCTTGTGTTCTGCTTGATTTTGAAATAAAAATTAAGAGAAAGTTTCAGTCTTCTATTGCTAAGTGAAGGTTCGTGTGCTAATATATATAGACTATTAACAGGTGAGGTTCGAAAGGCACCTGTGCAAATGCGCAACGCCTGGTTATGTATAGGATCCAGAGATTTAAGATAGCTTTTTGCTGCAGAGCCATAAACTTGGCAACCGTAATCAAGTTTTGAACGTATTAGAGCCCTGTAAATACGTAACATGGACTCTGTATGGGCACCCCAAGAAGTGTTAGCTAAGACCCTGAGAATGTTTAATTTTAATGTGCAATTCTTTTTTAAATCCTGTATATGCTGCAAAAATTTGAATCTATTATCAAGAGTCAGGCCAAGGAACTTTCCTTGATCTTGAACAGATATCGGTTGGTTATTGAGCAGTAAGTTTGGGTCAAGATGAAGCCCTCTCTTACGGCAGAAATGTATGCAAAAGGTTTTTTGAGCGGAGAAAGAAAAGCCATTTTCCTCCGCCCATTGAGAGATTTTATTAATAGCTATTTGAAGCTGTCTTTCAATGATACTCATGTTCGTCGACGAGAAAGAGATTTGAAAATCATCTACAAACATAGTACCTTTGACAGCGGGGGGCAATTGTTCGATTAAGCTATTGATAGCAATTACAAAAAGAGTTACGCTCAGCACACTTCCCTGGGGTACACCTTCTTCTTGGATGAAGGTATCAGACAGAATAGACTTGACGCGTACACGAAAAGTTCGGTATTTGAGAAAATTGGAGATAAAGATGGGTAGGTTACCTCGCAACCCATACTCGTGAAGAGTTTTGAGGATCCCATATCTCCAAGTACGGTCATATGCCTTTTCAATGTCAAAAAATACGCTCACAAGATGTTTACGTCTAAGAAATGCCTCTCTGATTGACGTTTCAAGAAGCAGCAAATTGTCTATAGTGCTCCTGCCGCGCCTGAATCCACTTTGGAATGAGGATAGTAGGTGATTTGACTCCAGAAAGAAAATTAGTCGGGCGTTAACCATACGCTCCATCAGTTTACATAAACAACTGGTAAGGGCTATTGGTCTATAACTTTCAGGTTGATTGGGTGGTTTCTTTGGTTTCAGTAAGGGTATTATTGTTGCTTGAGTCCAGATTTTCGGAAAACGTTGCTCAGTCCAAATTCTATTGAAGAGTTGTAGTATATATTCTAAAGAGGGTTTACTTAGATTTTTCAGCATAATATTATGTATCTCATCAGGACCAGGTGAAGTATTGCGGGTTTTTTGCAAAGCTATAAGAAGTTCTTTAAAAGTAAAATCGGTATTATATGAATCTAAAATGTTTGAATTAAAATTAAGGATTTTTCTTTCCTTAAGTGATTTGAGAGCTAAAAACTTTGAACCATACTTGTCTGCTCTGGAGACTTCTGACAAGTGTGTCCCCAAGCAGTCAGCCACCTCTTTAATGTCAGATATTGTTTGACCATTTTTCTCAAGTATGGGAGCACAAGATGTTTGATAACTGCCAACGATTTTTTTAATTTTGCCCCAAACGGTTTTGGATGGGGTGGACGTCGTTATTGTGCTGACATATGTTTGCCACGAGTCCCGTTGGCTTTTTCGCCGAATCCTCCGAGCTTCAGCACGAGCTCGTTTGAGTGATACAAGATTTTGTGTGGTCGGATATCGACGAAATGTGTTCCATGCTTTTTTCTGTTTTTTATAGGCTGTCTGACAATCGGAGTTCCACCAAGGCTTCGGAAATTTAATCCTCCTCTTGGTGGTTCTTGGTATAGCAGCTTTCGCTGCATTCAATATAATGTCGGTTACTCGGCTTACTGCTACATCGATGTCAGAATCATTCACAACTTCCGATGTTATTTCTGCCAACTGGGTAAATGCTGCCCAATCAGCTCGATCAAGGCGATAACGGGCTTGCTGCTGCTCATTGTAGCTGCAGCGTCCAGTAAATGTTAACTTGATCGGGGAGTGGCCACTGGTGTAGAGACCACCTTCCACCTCGAAATCCCAGTGTGGCAGAAGCGAAGGTGAGCATATTGACAAATCGATGGCATGGTAAGTCTGCGTTGGAAGATGGAAATAAGTATTTTCACCATTATTAAGAACACAAAGATCATTGTCACAGATAAAGTTTTCAATAATCAACCCTCTACTATTGGAGTTTGGACTACCCCAGAGGGGATTATGGCCATTGAAATCCCCCAAGATGACAAAAGGGGGAGGGAGTTGATCGATCAGTGTCTGCAATTCCACGCTTCTCAAGTCATAAGAAGGTGGAATATATATAGAACAAACTGTTAGCAACGAGTGAAGGTGAACACGCGCAGCTACTGCTTGGAGGGACGTGTTGATATTGAGCTGGCTAGATGCGTAATCAGTGGAGATTAGCATCGCCACTCCTCCACAACGACGGTCTCCTGTCAAGCAGTCTTTGCGGTACATTTCAAAACCTTTCAACCTCGGTCTATCAGTAGGTGACAAGAATGTCTCTTGCAGACAGAAAATGGCCGGTTGGTGATATTCAACAAGATCTTTGACGTCCGTGACATTACGCGAGTAACTCTGACAATTCCAAGAAAGAATGCTCAGGGCCATGAAGAGAAAAAAAGGGAAAAACGGCCAAAAGAAAGAAAGGCGGCTCATGAGGCAGGGACGTCCGTCCATCCCTCATCTTCGGATGGCGGCAGCTCTTGAAACTCTACATCATCGACATCCTCATGGGGGGAAACAACTTCCTTATGATAAGATTTAGTAAGAATTGTTTTCTTGCTAGGTAGCAAGAAGTCCTCTTTTTTAAAATTATAATAATTGGGAGGCCTCTGTTTAGAGGTAGCTCCGATTTTAGCACGTGCTTTTATGATTTTCTTTTTTTCAGTACATTTTTTCGAATTTTGTGCATTTGGTTTATTTGTAAGAAGAGATTCAACAGTCTTTACTTGTTCTGTTTGTGTTTTATTTTCATTTACTTTGTTCGGGGGAGATTTTGAACTGCTGGATTTTTTATTCGGAGGTTTGTAAGTTTGGTCAAAATTAGTTTGTGTATGTGCCTCTGTTTGTGTGCTGGAACATTTGTAAACCTTTCTTACTGCAGCAGCATAAGATATTCCTGTTGTAGGTGTACGAGAATCAACAATTTTTCGTGCTTCAGGATAAGATATATTTTGAGTCGTTTTTATGATTTGGATTTCTTTCTCAAGAAGCCATTTAGAGCATTTTTTGGAGTAAGATGGATGATCTCCCTTGCAGTTTACACATTTGTGCTCTTTGGTACAGCCATCACTGTCATGGCCGGGTTCAGCACATTTGGCACATGTGTTAACTCCACGGCACACGGTCTTAGAATGCCCAAATCTTTGACACTTGAAACATCGAAGTGGATTTGGTATATAGGGCCGTACTGGGCAAGAGAGGTAGCCAGCTTTGACGCGTGGTGGGAGGTTAGGAGTCCTAAACGTTAAGATGACGTGTTTAGTAGGTAGTATTTCTCCATTGCGTCGGATGGTAATTCTTTTAACTCCACTCACGTGCTGGTCTTTCATCTCCTCTAAGATTTCTGTCTCTTGAGTGTAGAGGAGATCAGGCTCCGAAATGATTCCCCGAGAAAAGTTTAAGGTGGAATGTTCGGTAACAGTGACGAGATATGAGCCTATTTGCTTCATAGAAAACAAAGGTTTAATTTGGCTTTGATTTTTGATTTCAAGGAGAAGTTCGCCACTGCGTAATTTTTTTACTGATTCAAATTCTCCTATTTGATGTACTAGTGCTTTGTTGATTATGAATGGTGACACTTTAGTGAGATTTAGGTTTGGGTCAGATCGTTTAATAATAAAGAATTTTGCTGTACTGCTCGATATCAATTGTCGCTCCCCACAAGGGGGAGAAGGGTTTTTAATTTCAGAATCCACAATTGGACCGGAGAACTGGGGGGAAAAAGTGGGGTCGAGCCCCTGCGTAGCCCCCCTACACAGGGGTAAGGCTAGATACGACAGGGTTCGCCAGCTAGCCCTGAAGCCTCCCGTATGAGATACCGCTTTGCCCCGGTACCACGCAGCCATCGGCACGGTTGACACACCTTGGCTTGGGTTTTTGTTCCGAAATTTGGTAAGTGTGATGAGGGAAGGAAGGAGAAACAAATCCCTTCCCGCCGATATTCTGTTTGAGCAACTGGGGGTCACGACTCCGCCCAAGAGCTCGCCCCGAACTCACCACACCGCAAGCCCCCCCATTAAACTTCTGTACAAATATAAAAGAACTTTAAAAGTTTGTGAATTGGATTGATTGATAAAACCAAGAATTCTGATGGCTTTGCTACCTTTGAAATTGCACTGTTGACTATTCATTGAATCCTGACTGAGTAGGATATCCAGATCAACTTCTTTCTCCACTTAAGTAGGCAAAGAAGTGAAAGGCATGCAAATTAAGTATGCACTTATATCTCAAAACTTGTCATCTCAAAATAAATTACAAAATTTTTATGCTAACTAAAAGTAGTTTCATGCATAACATTTGCAAGCTAAAAAACGTTAAAGAAATACCCATAGCTTTAAAAAATATCTCTTCTGCATGAAGAGAATTATCAAACTCTTTCAGAGATGAAAAGGACTGTGCAGGCAAGTTTGGAAAAGTGTCCAAATTTTTCACATCTGAAATTGCCGAAAAGAAATTTTAAAAAAAAGTTAGTTAAGTGTACTACAGGTTCTTTTATAAGATGTTGCACATGGCTTAGAGCAACATCCACTGCCATAAATTACTTCACAGAATCATTAAAATTTTAAACCATTACTAAAGATAGTTCTAAACAGTTATTACAGTTCTCATTTTTATGTAGCAGTATATTTTACATTTTTAAAATATGCTCTTGGCAACATGCAGCCTATCTATTTAATAACATTTTTATATTCAGCTACATATATGTTTGATTCATTAAAATGACACCTATACTAGGCGTCATCGTGATACCTGGGTTTAAAGTCTTACTTTGAATGCTGCTGTGTAAAGCATAACATTATTAAGGTAAGCAGGATCCATTTAACAAATAACAAAGTAAAATATAACAAATTACTTTTATAACAAACTTACTGGTTGGTTCATCTGTAACTATCTTAACAGAATTGTTCTTTGGAGTTAGGCTCAAGGAGCTTTCTGGCCTAGCATGCGAATAGCGAATCCTTGCTACTTAGAAGCAAAATATGTCATTAAAAACTGGAAGTCATTAGAGTTCTTATATTCGAGGATACAAAGCATGACTTAATTGAGGTAAGCAGGATTGGTTAAACAAATAACAGAATAAATTCTTTATAAAGACTTTTAAAGCACTTACAATTTGCTTCATGTTGAGTAATTATCACAGGATTATCCACTACTGAGTACAAACTCAATGAGCTGTCTGACCTCGATTGTGAGTTAAAATAACTGCAATCTGCATAGAACCAAAATGTATCATATATAGAATAAGAATAAGCTCTAATATGAGAGAAATGTATTTTATATAGATATAAAGTACAAATAAAAAGTCAAAACTAGTACCACAAGAAACTACTTTAATGATGAGCGTTTGATATTTCGAGAAAAATTCACAACAGTTTTTATAAAATCTAAGGAAAACATAAAATACCATATTTCTTACGTTATATTTTTCTGATAGGCCAAAATTTGGTAGGTCAATGAGAGACAGAGAGAGAGACAGAAAATCCTTTCAAGTAAAAAAAGCAAAACAAAACAAAAAAAAAAAAACTAATAACTTACCAGTGGGCTGAATAACTTGGCTAGGAACATTACTTGCTGCGTGAATTATTGAAGGACTAAAACCTGTAAAAAAAAAAAACAAAAAAATGGTGTTTAAAATATTAATAGTAAAAGATAAATATAAAGAAGTGTACTAATTAAGTTACAATTGAAGCTTAAAATTAAGCTTTGAAAACTTTTAAACCAAAATATGAAGATATGACTGTTTTAGTGAAGCCACTTGTTGAAAATTTTCTAATGTTTCCTTCTTTATTTTTTAATTAAAAAACATGCAATTATGAATGATTAACCTACCATAATTGCCCAATACTTTTATGGGATAGGATTTCCACTCTTAACCAGGTATTTCTCCAGATTGCAGTGCTTTCCTCAATTTAGTGGAAGGATAGGGTGGCCAATAGCAAGAATCCTCCTCATCATTCAGCCAAGCTGAGCTTGCAACAGCCACTTCATTGGTTTTCACGAAATGTACTACGGGAAACATCTATAAAATTAAAAAAAAAAGAGCTGTGCTTAATTTTTTTTAGAGTATACAACGGTTATGCATGTCTCCACATTTTGAAGACAATTCTTTTCAGTTCGCTGTAAGGAATTCATTTACCTTAAGGTATGAAATTTGTGTCAATCCTCCAATTCTTTCTTCCAAGTAAATCATATACAGGGTGTCCCAGAATTGCGCATACAAATTTGGAGGGGAGGTAGAGAATGTCATGAGGAACCATAATTACATAGGAAAGCATGGACGGAAACGCCCCCCCCCCCCCCTATCGAGATAATGAGACACAAAGCCAGTTAGGACGCAACACAGAATATTGTGTAACTTTCAATCAACGTGAAATTTACTTCGGAAGTCAATGAACTTGAAAATGTAACCTGCTTTGCATTCTCAAGTTTGACGTTTAAACATTAGATAAGAAATCCCCCGCTTACTTTGCGTTGTACGCAAACTTTATTGGCTTTGATTTCTAGCCAATTATCTTTTAAAAATTAGTGTGCATAAATTATTAGATATGAAAATATTACAGTTAAATAATTTCATAGTCCCTTATTGAAACTAAATATTTAAAGAATAAAACTTTATGAAACTACCCCTTTCGCACGTTAAATTTTTATTTGATATTATTTTTTCTTGATGTACGCAGACTTTATTGACTAACTGTAAATATTATTGTAAACTGTTGCGCTTGCAGTACAGAGCTTTTTTAGTTAATTATACCGAGAAAAAAGTAGCGATTGCAGCGTCCATTGATACACCATGAGTTTTACTGTGCGCTACAGATAACATATTATTTCCACTTCCTTGATGTGTCTCATCTGGTATGGCGGATAGCAAAGCGGTGAGTGAAAATTGGGTCTCGTGTTCAATTCCAGCTTGCATCTTGTGATTTCTAAGTCTGGTTTTTCTATTTAAATCGAATCTAAATTTTCCAGTAAAAGTAGATTTTGTGAAAGTTACGGCAACGTGGATGGCAGTGACTTTTACCGTAAAATTTCAAAAAAAAAATTTAACAGTTCGTCAATTGTTACAAATTTTTTCTTGTGCATGAACTGAACTTATATGACTCTTATCCGTCAGTGATAACTTAATCGCAGGAAAGAAAGTGACAATTTTAACAACATTAACCAAATTTATTACCTTAATTACTTTTGGAAATTCTCTGTCGTATAGCGCCAGCCATTTTCGGACTGTTACGCAAGAGATGCAGGTACAGTCAGGCTGCGCTTTCATGTGGCAGGCTGTGGGCCTCAGGTGACACTCTCTGCATCTTGGGCACTTTGCGTTCAGACAGTTGAAGGCGTGTCTCAGGCCCTCATAGATGAGTGATGAAGCGATTCTGATGACAGACCTGCTTTCGAACATGTAGAATCTTAGAATGCAGATACAAGTGTGCCTATTTGCGTGTTCCAGATCTGCGTCGGTGTAAGCAGCAAAATATTCTATTGAAGAAAATGATAGTTTCATTCATACAGTAGGCCGACAAGTGAATGAATTTCTCAATTTCAAAAATTCATGTCACCGTTCAAAATTGTAGTATTTGCCGTCATGGTATATGTAATTATTTGAAAAAAGGGGGCACATTTTAATGGTTTTGCATCAGGCAGTGGCGGATCCAGAGGCTCGATTTGGGTGAGGGGGCGATTTTATCCGTGGGCGGTTGGTGCAATAAAAACTGGGAGGTCAGAAAACGCGGGGAGATAACATGAAAAAATTAATAAATTAAACACGCTTTATTAAGTCGATTCTTTCTTTGAACGCATGAATCGATCAGAACCAGCATTTTTGATTCGATCGATAATTTTGAAAATTTAGAAAAGTCCAATTCCCCTTCCCTCTTGAAAAGGAGTGGGAAGTCGCCTGTCTTGCCGAAAAAAAAAGAAAAAAAAACAAGATTTGTAATGAATTGCGAGTATTTTTGGTTTTATTGAATTTCTGTGAAATGATCGGGGAGATGCAGGGGTTCCCCGAACTAAAATGGCAGGGAAGGGGAAAAATCTCCATTTTATTAATGAAATTCTAATTTTACCAAATGATAAAATATGAGAAGCACACACATGCATAACTTCGAATGAAAAAGATTATGCATCATTAAAGCATTCAAAAAAAGTCTTGAAATTGCGTTACTATAGATTAATTTTCCGAGAGGTCACAGTGACCGCTCATGACCTCCCATCGAGACGGTCTTGAGGGAGGCGCAATGGCTCAAGTTCTTTAGTAACGCGACTGAATGTCAGGTTGACATCATTTAGCCGAATCCAGAAGAACGCCACACACATATCGCAATTCGTCATTCCGAAAAACATAGTTTAAATTCGAGATGTCAAAATTCCTTGTTTTTTTCCTCCTGTTGTTTTCATTGCAATACTTAATAAGCCAATAACCTGAGACAGTCAGAGAACTTCAGAATGGTCCATTAGTTAGTTTAAAAAAAATAAATAAGTAAAAAGAGCTATTGTAACTAGTGCTTTACAATATTTGGATTTGCATATCGCGATATATCGGAAACTAAACTTCACGATATATCGATATAATCGGCTGTCTGAATCCCTTCTCCTCACCTTTATGAAATAGATATCAAAGTCAGGCTTTCATCCTTTACAGGATCACACTAATAGTTACTTTCTTTAATTCGAAACGAGAGTTATGAAGAATATCTCAAGCCTTATAGGTACATTAGAAGTGTTACAATATACCTTTGGACCTATAGTTTTTCATTATAAAGATTTTGGTGTTATATAGACAATTTTAGAAATTTATAAAATACTACTCAGATGAGATAGATGCTTCAAAGCCATTTTGCTGTAGTATCAAACTACAAAAATTTGTTTTCCGGGTGTGAGAGAACCCAAGTCTTACGTTGCAATTGTATTTTTAAAAATTTTCACCAATTCAAAAAAGACAATAAATAAAAGATAAAAAGAAAACAAAACAAAACTTATACATGTGTATAAAAAAACGCCTTTTTATTGATAAAAATTATGAAATGTGAGAAACCAATAACAATTTTATATTTTATCGACATTTTGTGCAAGAAATATTTGCATCTCTGCCTTTTTGGGTTTGAGCGAAGCTCTTTGCTTTGTAATAACCAAGCCACCTGTGCTGAACACGCTTTCAGGGGGCACAGAGGTGGCTGGCATTGCTAAATATTTTTTAGCCAACACCCTCAAAAGCGGGAAAGATTCGTGGTGGTCCTTCCACCATACCCCCCCCCCCCGTTGTCCGTTTACCTTGTCGTGGTGGGGGGGGGCTCTTGGGCGGAGTCGTGACCCCCAGTTGCTCAAACAGAATATCGGCGGGAAGAGATTTGTTTCTTCTTCCTTCCCTCATCACACTTACCAAATTTCGGAACAAAAACCCAAGCCAAGGTGTGTCAACCGTGCCGATGGCTGCGTGGTACCGGGGCCAAGCGGTATCTCTTACGGGAGGCTTCAGGGCTAGCTGGCGAACCCTGTCGTATGCAGCCTTACCCCTGTGTAGGGGGGCTACGCAGGGGCTCGACCCCGTTTTTCCCCTTAGTTCTCCGGTCCGTTTATGTTAACTGAAAACAAAAACTCTTCTCCCCCTGGTGGGGAGCGTCATGTGAATTCGAATAATACAGCCAAGTTCTTTATAATAAAACGATCTGATCTAGACTTAAATCTATCTAAAGTGTCTCCGTTTATCATTAACAAAGCGCTTGTACATCAAATAGGTGAATTTAAATCATTAAAAAAATTACGCAGTGGCGAACTTTTGCTAGAAATCATTAATCAAAACCAAATAAAATCTTTATTGGCCATGAAACAAATAGGTTCATATCTTATTACTATTTCTGAACACGCCACTTTGAACTTCTCTCGGGGAATCATTTCAGAGCCCGATCTTCTCGACACTCAGGAGACGGAAATCTTAGAGGAGATGAAAGACCAGCACGTAAGTGGAGTGTGTAAGTGGAGGAATTACCATCAGACGTAATGGAGAAGTATTGCCGACTAAACATATCATCTTGACGTTTAGTACTCCTAACCTCCCTTCACGTGTCAAGGCTGGCTACCTCTCTTGCCCAGTTCGACCATACATTCCAAATCCTCTTCGTTGCTTTAAATGCCAGCGCTTCGGTCATTCCAAGCTATCATGCCGTAGAACAACAGCTTGTGCCAGATGTTCTGAGCCCGGCCACGATAGCAATGAATGTACGAAGGAATTTAAATGTGTCAACTGCAAGGGAGAAAATCCCTCTTACTCCAAAAAATGCTCTAAATGGCTTCTTAAGAAATTCAAATCATAAAAACGACCCAAAATGTATGATATCCTGAGGCATGAAAAATTGTTGCCACCTTTGCAAGCGTTTAAAAGTTATGCAGATTTAGACACTGATAAAAATTCAGGAAACTTTATAGTACAGTTAGTCACAAAAGTCTGCGTACAAACTGAATTTTAAACTAAGAAAGCCCTCTAAGCATAGAAAAATATGTTTTAATCATTGCGTTCTTTTTCTTCTATTAGCTACAAGTATAAGCTTAAATAAAAAGTAAATAAATTAAGTGTAATACTTTTTACATTTTTACAAAAAAATATTTTGTCAAAAAAACTGAAAAATTCCTTCCAATAAAGTCTGCGTACACTTCCAAAAACATGTAAAATGTAAGTATTTTACAATACTTCAATGCTTTGTAGCATATCCTTTATTCTTCACCACAGCTTTCTGTCGTCTGTGCATTGACTGAACTAGTTTTTCAGTGTCATCCGACGTAAATTTCGCCCATTCTTCCTGCAATTTACTAATTAGCTCATTTCGCGAAGTAATATTGTGTTTTCGAATTCGTTTCTCCAATTTTGCCCACAAATGTTCGATTGGATTGAGGTCTGGTGACTGTGGAGGAGTACGCAATTGTCTTGGAGTGTGATAGAGGAGATATTTCTTGATAATTTTAGCTGTATGTTTCGGGTTGTTGTCTTGTTAGAAAATAAAATTATTAGAAAGGTTCAAATTCCGGGCACTATCTCGTAGATCTTTCTTTAGAATATCCAGATAAACATACTTATCCATGACTTTATCAATAATGTGAATATTTCCAACTCCTTTCGACGACATACACCCCCACACCATCACACCGCTAGCTCCATGTTTGACAGTAGGATTTAAATTTCTTAGATTCAGTTCTGTTCCTGGTTTTCTCAATACAATAGGGTGGCCATTAACTTTAAATATTGTAGATTTACTTTTATCTGACCAAATTACATTATCATAGAAGTCCTACGAAGAGTTTGAATATGTTTTGGCAAAAGTAATTCTTTTCTTTCTATTTGTCTCGAAAACATATGGCTTAGACCTAGGTTTGCGTCCGTGATAATCGGCCTTTCGCAGCACTTTTCGTACAATTTCAGGAAAAAGTTCCTTGTTGCTCGTTAAAAAAATGTCTTTTGCAATGCTTGTAGCAGAAAGTTTATGATTTTGCTTAATTCGTAAAAGAATTTTTCTTTCTTCTCTCTGCGTTAGCTTCTTCGGTCTTCCACATCTTGGTTTTACAGCAAGACTACCAGTATCAAAATAGTTTTGAATAACTCTTTGTACACTAGAAAATGATTTTCCAATGGTTTTACCAATATCACGAAGAGTTTTACCTTCATCTCTCAACTTTATAATTAGTTGTCCCGTAACTAAAGGAATTTCTTTATTGGTTGTCATTTTCGTCAAAGAAAATAGAAATATCAACTTTCAATCAACGTGAAATTTACTTCGGAAGTCAATGAACTTGAAAATGTAACATGCTTTGCATTCTCAAGTTTGACGTTTAAACATTAGATAAGAAATCCCCCGCTTACTTTGCGTTGTACGCAAACTTTATTGGCTTTGATTTCTAGCCAATTATCTTTTAAAAATTAGTGTGCATAAATTATTAGATATGAAAATATTACAGTTAAATAATTTCATAGTCCCTTATTGAAACTAAATATTTAAAGAATAAAACTTTATGAAACTACCCCTTTCGCACGTTAAATTTTTATTTGATATTATTTTTTCTTGATGTACGCAGACTTTATTGACTAACTGTAAATATTATTGTAAACTGTTGCGCTTGCAGTACAGAGCTTTTTTAGTTAATTATACTGAGAAAAAAATAGCGATTGCAGCGTCCATTGATACACTATGACTTTTACTGTGCGCTACAGATAACACATTATTTCCACTTCCTTGATGTGTCTCATCTGGTATGGCGGATAGCAAAGCGGTGAGTGAAAATTGGGTCTCGTGTTCAATTCCAGCTTGCATCTTGTGATTTTTAAGTCTGGTTTTTCTATTTAAATCTAATCTAATTTTTTCAGTAAAAGCAGATTTTGTGAAAGTTACGGCAACATGGATGGCAGTGACTTTTACCGTAAAATTTCAAAAAAAATTTTAACAGTTCACCAATAGGGTAGTTGTGACCTATTGAATATCCCTTTTTTAACTACTAGATATTGTTAAGAGGCTTACAAAACACAAAAATTCACCATTGCCGAATTTTAAAACACAACGGTTGATTCTTAATGATTTCTTCGCCTCAGTAGAAAGTTCAAAACCGCCAACGGGTGCCCAGTGACGTCACAGCCGCTTGAAATTTAAAAATTATTTTAAAAAAAACTACTTGTCGCAGCGCAAAAAATTTTTCGCCGTTGATGTTCATGTATGTTGCTCTATCATATAAAAATAAAATTGAAAAATCGAAAACTTCCCTATTGTTACAAATTTTTTCTTGTGCATGAACTGAACTTATATGACTCTTATCCGTCAGTGATAACTTAATCGCAGGAAAGAAAGTGACAAATTTAACAACATTAACCAAATTGATTACCTTAATTACTTTTGGAAATTCTCTGTCGTACAGCGCCAGCCATTTTCGGACTGTTACGCAAGAGATGCAGGTACAGTCAGGCTGCGCTTTCATGTGGCAGGCTGTGGGCCTCAGGAGACACTCTCTGCATCTTGGGCAATTTGCGTCCAGACAGTTGAAGGCGTGTCTCAGGCCCTCATAGATGAGTGATGAAGCGATTCTGATGACAGACCTGCTTTCGAACATGTAGAATCTTAGAATGCAGATACAAGTGTGCCTATTTGCGTGTTCCAGATCTGCGTCGGTGTAAGCAGCAAAATATTCTATTGAAGAAAATGATAGTTTCATTCATACAGTAGGCCGACAAGTGAATGAATTTCTCAATTTCAAAAATTCATGTCACCGTTCAAAATTGTAGTATTTGCCGTCATGGTATATGTAATTATTTGAAAAAGGGGGCACATTTTAATGGTTTTGCATCAGGCAGTGGCGGATCCAGAGGCTCGATTTGGGTGAGGGGGCGATTTTATCCGTGGGCGGTTGGTGCAATAAAAACTGGGAGGTCAGAAAACGCGGGGAGATAACATGAAAAAATTAATAAATTAAACACGCTTTATTAAGTCGATTCTTTCTTTGAACGCATGAATCGATCAGAACCAGCATTTTTGATTCGATCGATAATTTTGAAAATTTAGAAAAGTCCAATTCCCCTTCCCTCTTGAAAAGGAGTGGGAAGTCGCCTGTCTTGCCGAAAAAAAAAGAAAAAAAAAACAAGATTTGTAATGAATTGCGAGTATTTTTGGTTTTATTGAATTTCTGTGAAATGATGGGGGAGATGCAGGGGTTCCCCGAACTAAAATGGCAGGGAAGGGGGAAAATCTCCATTTTATTAATGAAATTCTTGTACCAAATGATAAAATATGAGAAGCACACACATGCATAACATCGAATGAGAAAGATTATGCATCATTAAAACATTCAAAAAAAGTCTTGAAATTGCGATACTATAGATTGAATTTTCCGAGAGGTCACAATGACCGCTCGTGACCTCCCATCGAGATGATCTTGAGGGAGGCGCAATGGCTGAAGTTCTTTAGTAACGCGACTGAATGTCAGGTTGACATCATTTAGCCGAATCCAGAAGAACGCCACACACATATCGCAATTCGTCATTCCGAAAAACATAGTTTAAATTCGAGATGTCAAAATTGCTTGTTTTTTTCCTCCTGTTGTTTTCATTGCAATACTTAATAAGCCAATAACCTGAGACAGTCAGAGAGCTTCAGAATGGTCCATTAGTTAGTTTAAAAAAAATAAATAAATAAAAAGAGTTATTGTAACTAGTGCTGGACAATATCTGGATTTGCATATCGCGATATATCGGAAACTAAACTTCACGATATATCGATATAATCGGCTGTCTGAATCCCTTCTCCTCACCTTTATGAAATAGATATCAAAGTCAGGCTTTCATCCTTTACAGGATCACACTAATAGTTACTTTCTTTAATTCGAAACGAGAGTTATGAAGAATATCTCAAGCCTTATAGGGGCGATTCTCTGTAAACTCGTCATTTTTCACACGAAATCTGTCCGGGCACGGTTTTTTTAAATGTTCGTATAATTATAATACTATTGCTCAGAAAATGAATCTATTACTTTGGTTTGAAAGAGGGCCAATTGAAGTTTGTGTTTTTCTGATAAATCATGATAGGGGGTAAGTCCCCCGCCTAGTATAACTAGGCAGGGGACTGTGCCAGGTGACTGTGTTTTTGCTCTTTGTTGCGTAATATCTGCAAAACTAATGGAACATAATTAATTACGAGACTACCTATAAATTGAGGCACAAATCGTGGACATAATAACTAATATATTTTATAATTAAATTAATTGACATTAATAAAATCACTTCCCAGAGGACTGTTTTCGCAACGACCCTGATGCATACTTTCATCACAAATGTGGCTCTCAAACTAAGCAAAGTAGCGTTTCAACACCATTCTCGGCGATTTCGGCAAATTCACACTGATTACTTTAAACTTCATACCAAAAAGAATTTGCAAAAGTTATAGAGTTTTCATATTACAGCTTTGAATTTGTTGCAGGGGACTGTTTCAAAAAACTCCGGACAGAAGTTACACGACAATTTTAAGTTTTAGAAATACATAATTATACCTAATTTCATAAGAAAAATATAGCTTCATTATTCTATTTTTAGATATTAATTACCAAATTTATGTAGTGTTAATAGGTTTTTTGAAATACTATCTTTAACAGTTAGACTATGGGATTGGGACAGCCAGGGGACTGTGTTTTTGGCGTTTAGATAATTTCTAGAAAAAAAAATTAAAGTGTTACCACTCCAAATACAATTGGGCCACAAAGTATTAATGCTTTACTTGTATTAAGAGCGATAATTACCTTATTACACTTTATTATTTTTAAAATACTCAGTCCGGACAGCCAATTACCAGTTTACAGAGAATCGCCCATAGGTACATTAGAAGTGTTACAATATACCTTTGGACCTATAGTTTTTCATTATAAAGATTTTGGTGTTATATAGACAATTTTAGAAATTTATAAAATACTTCTCAGATAAGTTAGATGCTTCAAAGCCATTTTGCTGTTGTATCAAACTACAAAAATTTGTTTTCCGGGTGTGAGAGAACCCAAGTCTTACGTTGCAATTGTTTTTTTAAAAATTTTCCCCAATTCAAAAAAGACAATAAATAAAAGGTAAAAAGAAAATAAAACAAAACTTATACATGTGTATAAAAAAACGCCTTTTTATTCATAAAAATTATGAAATGTGAGAAACCAATACCAATTTTATATTTTATCGACATTTTGTGCAAGAAATATTTGCATCTCTGCATTTTTGGGTTTGAGCGAAGCTCTTTGCTTTGTAATAACCAAGCCACCTGTGCTGAACACTCTTTCAGAGGGCACAGAGGTGGCTGGCATTGCTAAATATTTTTTTGCCAACACCCTCAAAAGCGGGAAAGATTCGTGGTGGTCCTTCCACCATAAAAGGGGAATTTATTACACCCAACCCTTGGCATAGACAAATATTTTTTTATTTCCGTCTCGGCTTTTTTCGATGGAATTATGGATGCCACAGTTTCTTCTTCATCGGCAAAGTTAAAAAACTTTTCCATCCCTTGCTTAGGTTTCTGGGAGACGCACAGTGTTTCGATTAGTGTAAGCTAGGTGGACAAAAGTCAAGTTCGGAATTCTAAAATTCGGCATTGGGATAATGTCAACAATACACCAAAACATGATACTTCATTATTTGTTTATGTCTAACTCACTTCCGCCAGGTGAGTATTAAGGGCTGAAGCTAAGGATCTCTTTGTTTTAGAATAAAGCAATTGAGTTCTAGACATCAATTTAAGTACATAAAATTTAAGTTTTCCAAATTTTATATGATTTAATTGTTCAAGATGGGTGTTATTTATACTGGTAAGTGCGAGTTTTGCCTAATTAAATTATTCTATCTGATAATTAAGTAATATTAAGAAAAACATTTTAAGATGAACAAAATATTTTTGCTTGTTTCGAAACTTTCACGTGACGGGAAACACTTGTCCCCGTTTGTCCCCGGGCTAAATTTTCTGTATACAATAGCTGCACCTTTCCCATTATTAATAAGCCGTATTATAGGCAGCACACTCGAGTACAACATATTTTTTTCTAGAGTACTTTCTTTCGAGGAGGGATTTCTTTGAAGAATGGTTGAAGCCCCCAAAAGGAGAAAAAACTATATTCTCTTCGAAATCTTTTCTTCTAAATTTAATTTTGAAAACCTTACATAGGACTCTGAAAGAAAAATCAGGAAAAAGTTAGCTAACTATTCCTCCAAAATTTCTGATAAATGGGTCTCTGCGGAAAATCAAAGCAGCGTTTTTTGGCAACTAATGCAAACTGGCTTGACAAAGACATAAAATTCGAAGTTGAATGTGCTGTGCCGCAACCTTTCATATCATTTCAAGGTTCTACTAATGTAGGAAGAACACGGAAAAAATTTGAGCTCTTATCCAGAAATATGTAAAAATGACGAAAAATAATTTTGTCCAGCTAGCTAACATTAATCGAAACACTGTGAGACGTGGGAAATTTCTTCAGAATTGATGGCCTGAACCGGGGCCTCCGTGACTAGCGCGCGCTCTTTCCTTTCGCTCGCGCTCCTTCTTTCCGGGCCCGGAACTGAGTTTGGATGACTCACGCTAAGCGATCGTAGGAAGAGCGTTTGCTTCGTTGGCTTACAAGCAGCTAGCTAGTAATTGCACTTTCAAAACGCAAATTGAATTTTCTTGACATGTTCAAATTCATGAATATTTACTTTAGATTGTAATAAAAAAAACCCCGCAGTTTTGATACATCTATTTTCTGAAAAGAGGGTAAAATTCCGAGAAAACTTCAGAATAATACTTTATAATATAAACAGGACAAAAGTCTCATCACTAAAAAAAAAAAAAATGAATTATTGCATGTTATAAATAGACATAAAACATAAGAGAATATTAAACATAGACGTAAGAAAATAAGTAGACAAAGTACTTGAAATTTATTTTATTCATTTGTTATTCAAACATCAATATGCTCTTGAGCTGAGTAGGGTCACCTGGGGTAATTCCTGGTCAAAAAGCATTAACATCCAATTATCACAAAATCTGTCTAAGTTAGAGTTACAAATTTTGGTATGGAGGAAGCACATTGGGATGTCCATCGAATAAAATACTCATGCTATCAACAATACATAATGAACTTGAGTAATTGTCGTTAATTAGTGACCAGGAATTACCCCAGAGATGGGGTAATTCCTGGCCACTTACGGAGCAATTATTGGTCACTCAAATGATTGATGAAAATGCATACATTTCGTATGCACATTATTAATACAAGTTCTTAAACTAATTAGATAAAGAATTTATTTATATATATAGCTAATTAAACACTGTATTTAGTTTTTTTAAGGAAGAATGCAATTGTTTTCAACATAATAGCTTTACTTAATAAAACTTAGCCAAAATACTTTTTATACACTTTGTATGCAATAGCTACAGCTTTTATATCTGTTGTGAATGAATCTTCACCTACTAAATAAATAGGTCCATAAAAAATATGGTGCACATGCACCATACACACTGAGCACATGCTTCTGTCTGTTATGAACAGGTTAAGGTGAACAGTTAAGTGAATAGTACAATGCAGTTACAATTAAGCATTTTTCTTAGTATAATTAAGAATAATTATTAAAACTTATAAAATAACTGGATGAAATTTAACAAAGAAAAATTCAGTATATTGTATACTTATCATTAACAGAATAAGAATGTTACATTGCGGTTACAGTTAACTTTGCAGTTAAGGCTCACAGAGTTACATATAGTTTAAATCAATAACATATGTCAATAATAGGTGAAATAATAATCCATAAATATTAAAAAAAAGGACTGACCAGGAATTACCCCACTGACCAAGAATTACCCCAGTAGCCAGGGGCATTATTTGGAGCCTTCCTGCAAATTATTCAAAACAATAATGGTAAATCCAAAACTATTTTTCAGTAACTGACATGGTACCTAATTCAACCAAAAAAACGAAAAAGAAAAATATTCAGAAGTTTGAGTTTGATTACGATCTTTGTACAAATGTATCAAAACTAAGGCCAATCTTGTTTTACGAAATTTAACAAGCGATTTTAAAAAGATTTTTTTTTTCAAACTAAATACACAGTCAACTCATAATTAAGTAATGAATTGCAATGAAGATAGTTCAGAGTACCTCTGATTTTTTTCATTTTGCTGAAGGATTATTAAGACATAAAAAGGACTGACCAGGAATTACCCCAGAAACTTGCTGACCAGGAATTGCCCCGGGTGACCCTAAATCCCATTTATAGTTACAGTTTCATTTGAAAGACAAGTGTTCTGCTGCAATTGTTTAGCTAAAGGGTTTTAATAAACTTCATTGAAAGCGTTTAGAATTATTAACATGAAATAACCAACAATATTTGTTCAAAAAATACTATAACAGGTTTAAGAGAAGAAACCTTAGAAAATGTTATCTATATATTTAAAACAATCTATATAAACAAAATTTAGTAAAAAAGCATAAAGAATATGTTTTATAAGAAGAAAAAAAAAAGAGGCTATTTTTCATTTGAACTAAAGGCAAGAACATCATATTTACGTTTTTTTGAACTTAAGAAAAAATCATTTTTGTTAAGCGTGTAGTTGTTCAAGAATATATTTAGAAAAATATTTACAAATTTAACACCTATGTCAAATTTTGAAAGGTGACAAACATCGCACAAACCCAGACATATACCCAATTCAATTTTTTTTTTTTTTTTTTTTTGTTATTAAATCTTTAAAACCTTTTTTGCATTTGATTCATGTAAAAACACTTCATACTCATCACTTAAAAAAAATTAGACACTTTATAACAAACAAGAAAAATCTTCACTATTTCAACATCAGGATATGTTAAATTCCCTCGGTCAATCATTAACAAGTATGTTTCAGTCAATTCACCAGCGATTTCAAATATGACTTCTTTGTCTGTAGTGAATAGATTTATACAAGAAGAACAAGTAACTTTGTACTTCATCTTGTATGCAGCATACCCAGATAAGTACACAAATACAGGAATTAGAGGTACTTCCTCTTCAGAATACGAGAGAAAATCTATACCTGTTAACTCAATATTGAAGGTTACATCGCTTTCATCCTCTTGGAAATCAATAAGAAAGTTTTTTAAAGAGAAACTACCAAATTTGCTGGAATGTTACTGAATTAAACTCTTTAAACGCAGTCTTGGAAATGCTTCTTGGATCGCTTAGCGTGACGTCACTCAGTGCGCCACCTAGGTTGTTCCAGGCCCGGAGAGCTAAGAAAGCGCGCGAAAGGAAAGAGCGCGCGTTTGTCACGGAGGTCCCGCCTGAACTAATTCAGTCATTTAATGAACTGCAGATCGTTCAATTCCTTTTGGTTCTTCTAGGCACCTTAACCTAAAGAACCCTCTGGAGTCACACAGTGTGGCAAGCCCCAAAATTTTTGACATTGATGACTGAACATCATACCTTTCCTCCAAAGGAGCCCCCCCCCCCCCGTTGTCCGTTTACCTTGTCGTGGTGGGGGGGCTTGCGGTGTGGTGAGTTCGGGGCGAGCTCTTGGGCGGAGTCGTGACCCCCAGTTGCTCAAACAGAATATCGGCGGGAAGGGATTTGTTTCTCCTTCCTTCCCCCATCACACTTACCAAATTTCGGAACAAAAAACCCAAGCCAAGGTGTGTCAACCGTGCCGATGGCTGCGTGGTACCGGGGCAAAGCGGTATCTCATACGGGAGGCTTCAGGGCTAGCTGGCGAACCCTGTCGTATCTAGCCTTACCCCTGTGTAGGGGGGCTACGCAGGGGCTCGACCCCACTTTTTCCCCCCAGTTCTCCGGTCCAGTTGTGGATTCTGAAATTAAAAACCCTTCTCCCCCTTGTGGGGAGCGTCAATTGATATCGAGCAGTACAGCAAAATTCTTTATTATTAAACGATCTGACCCAAACCAAAATCTCACTAAAGTGTCACCATTTATAATCAACAAAGCACTAGTACATCAAATAGGAGAATTTGAATCAGTAAAAAAATTACGCAGTGGCGAACTTCTCCTTGAAATCAAAAATCAAAGCCAAATTAAACCTTTGTTTTCTATGAAGCAAATAGGCTCATATCTCGTCACTGTTACCGAACATTCCACCTTAAACTTTTCTCGGGGAATCATTTCGGAGCCTGATCTCCTCTACACTCAAGAGACAGAAATCTTAGAGGAGATGAAAGACCAGCACGTGAGTGGAGTTAAAAGAATTACCATCCGACGCAATGGAGAAATACTACCTACTAAACACGTCATCTTAACTTTTAGGACTCCTAACCTCCCACCACGCGTCAAAGCTGGCTACCTCTCTTGCCCAGTACGGCCCTATATGGGTGATTCTACGATCAATGCGTTTTTTGTGTCCCCAAAGAAAAAATAATCTGTTTAATTTCACACTCATTATATCACTATTGGCCGCTATTTTTATGATTGTAGTGGTAAGGGTCAGACGAAATTTAAATTTTTGGGGGGGTTTATCGATACCAGGGGAAAATGCGTTGCCAGGGGAGTGACACTATTGGCTAAATTCTTATTTGATTTACTATTATTTCACTTATTTTTCGGTATAAAATCAGAGTATGGACTCATTTCTATAAGACCTGTATTCAAAAAAAATTTTCGCGTTGTAATAAAATAAAAAAAATCGATCTTGAAAACACGACATGTTGCATACAAGTCGCACCGCAGATCCCAAATAAAAACACTTCCCGCATTATTTACATTCATTCAAATTACTTTCACAGGGGCAATTAAGATTAAAAATGAAATTAATTATGCTTATAACACAGTTTTAATGTATATTTACCCTTTTTTGGAACAAAACTGTCAGGGGAGTGACGCCAGAGAAGTGACAAAATCACACATTACCTATAAAAACAACATCACGTGTTCTTCTTACCAGAACTTCACGTAAACCGTGATGTCTGCACACAATGAGCATTACATTATACATACGAACACTTATGTAACGATGAAATATAAAAAGTTATACTTACCAGGGGAAATACTACAGCGACTGGCCCAGTAAGCTTTGAGGCACTTTCAACAAGAACCGATGCAATAATATTCGATTTTTTTTAAAACCACGTAGCTTGTTTTTAACTTTACTTAGTATTACACTGGTTATTCGCAATCAACGTCATCCTTATGCATTTTTTATGCGAAATTTCAGTCTTTGAAGTTCGCCAGGTGGAGGTGACACTGTTGTTATGGCCCGTTGAAAAGTGTATTTTTTAAAAATAATAATAAATATTTTTTCAATGTTTACTGATGAAATATGTTTCTCTGTTAATGTAAGTGTATGACTATGGCAAAAAACATTATGCCAAGTTAGCAAAAATTGATCGTCGAACATGTTTGTATAAAAACTAGTATTTGGACAGGCCAGGGTAGTATACATTTATGACTATTTTCAGCTATAAATGATAAAATAAAATAATTGTAGTGAATTAATTGGGTGGTCCATATAAAAGATAATAGTCTGTAATGCTTAAGCATACAAAAACAATAATAAAATCAGTTTTACATGAAGTTTTTCCATTGGCCGTCTAAATTCAAATAGCGTAGAATCACCCATATACCAAATCCACTTCGATGTTTCAAGTGTCAAAGATTTGGGCATTCTAAGACCGTGTGCCGTGGAGTTAACACATGTGCCAAATGTGCTGAACCCGGCCATGACAGTGATGGCTGTACCAAAGAGCACAAATGTGTAAACTGCAAGGGAGATCATCCATCTTACTCCAAAAAATGCTCCAAATGGCTTCTTGAGAAAGAAATCCAAATCATAAAAACGACTCGAAATCTATCTTACCCTGAAGCACGGAAAATTGTTGATTCTCGTACACCAACAACAGGAATATCTTATGCTGCTGCAGTAAGAAAGGTTTACAAAAGTTCCAGCACACAAACAGAGGCACAAACACAACCTAATTCTGACAAAACTTACCTATCTCCGAATAAAAAATCCAGTAGTTCAAAATCTTCCCCGAACAAACCAAATGAAAATAAAACACAAATAGAGAAAGTAAAACCTGCTGAATCTCTTCTTACAAATAAACCAAATGGAGATAATTCTAAAAAATGTACTGAAAAAAAGAAAATCATAAAAGTACGTGCTAAAATCGGAGCTACCTCTAAACAGAGGTATTTCTTAACATTTCCTAATCTTTATAATTTCAAAAGAGAGGATTTCTTGTTACCTAACAAGAAAACTATACTAACTAAAAATTATCATAAGGCAGTTGTTCCCCTCCATGAGGATGTTGATGATGTAGAATTTCAAGAGCTGCCGCCATCCGAAGATGAGGGATGGACGGACGTCCCTGCTTCATGAGCTGCCTCTTTTTCTTTTGGCCGTTTTTCTTTTCCTTTTCATTCATGGCCCTGAGCATCCTTTCTTGGAATTGTCAGAGTTACTCGCATAATGTCACGGACGTCAAAGATCTTATCGAATGTCATCAACCGGCCATTTTCTGTCTGCAAGAAACATTCTTGTCGCCTGTTGACCGACCGAAACTGAAAGGGTTCGACATGTACCGCAAGGACTGCTTATTAGGTGATCGTCGTTGTGGAGGAGTGGCGATGCTAATCTCTAGTGATTACGCATCTAGCCATCTCGATATCAACACATCCCTTCAGGCAGTAGCTGCGCGTGTACACCTTCGCTCGCTGGTCACAGTCTGTTCTGTGTATATTCCACCTTCTTATGATTTGAGAAGTGTGGAATTGCAGACATTGATAGATCAACTTGTACCCTCTTATATCATCTTGGGGGATTTCAATGGCCACAACCCTCTCTGGGGGAGTCCAGACTCCAACAGTAGAGGTTTGATTATAGAAAATTTTATTTGTGACAATGATCTTTGTGTTCTTAATAACGGTGAAAACACTTATTTCCATCTTCCTTCGCAGTCTTACCATGCCATCGATTTGTCAATATGCTCACCTTCACTTCTGCCACACTGGGATTTCGAAGTGGAAAGTTGTTTCTACACCAGTGGCCACTTCCCGATCAAGTTAACATCTACTGGACGCTGCAGCTACAATGAGCAGCAGCAAGCCCGTTATCGTCTTGATCGAGCTGATTGGGCAGCATTTACCCAGTTGGCAGAAATAACATCGGAAGTTGTGAACGAAACTGACATTGATGTAGCTGTAAGCCGAGTAACCGACATTATCATGAATGCAGCAAAAGTTGCTATACCAAGAACCACCAAGAGGAGAATAAAATTTCCGAAGCCTTGGTAGAACTCTGATTGCCAGGCAGCCTATAAAAAACAGAAAAAAGCATGGAACACGTTTCGTCGATATCCCACCACACAAAATCTTGTATCACTCAAACGAGCTCGGGCTGAAGCTCGGAGGATTCGGCGAAAAAGCCAACGGGACTCCTGGCAAACATATGTCAGCACAATCACGACGTCCACCCCATCCAAGACCGTTTGGGGCAAAATTAAAAAAATCGTTGGTAATTATCAAACATCTTGTGCTCCCATACTTAAGAAAAATGGTCAAACAATATCTGGTCTCAAAGAGGTGGCTGACTGCTTGGGGACACATTTGTCAGAAGTCTCCAGAGCAGACAAGTATGATTCAAAGTTTTTAGCTCTCAAATCGCTTAAGGAAAGAAAAATCCTTAATTTTAATTCAAACATTTTAGACTCATATAATACCGATTTTACTTTTAAAGAACTTCTTATAGCTTTGCAAAAAACCCACAATACTTCACCTGGTCCTGATGAAATACATAATATTATGCTGAAAAATTTAAGTAAACCCTCTTTAGAATATATACTACATCTTTTCAATAGAATTTGGACTGCACAACGTTTTCCGACCATCTGGACTCAAGCAACAATAATACCATTACTGAAACCAAATAAACCACCCAATCAACCTGAAAGCTATAGACCTATAGCCCTTACTAGTTGTCTATGTAAACTGATGGAGCGTATGGTTAACGCCGACTAATTTTCATTCTGGAGTCAAATCATCTACTATCCTCATTTCAAAGTGGATTCAGGCACGGCAGGAGCACTATAGACAATTGGATGCTTCTTGAAACATCAATCAGAGAAGCATTTCTTAAACGTAAACATCTTGTGAGCGTATTCTTTGACATTGAAAAGGCATATGACCGTACTTGGAGATATGGGATCCTCAAAACTCTGCACGAGTATGGGTTGCGAGGTAACCTACCTATATTTATCTCCAATTTTCTCAAATACCGAACTTTCCGTGTACGTGTCAAGTCTATTCTGTCTGATACCTTCATCCAAGAAGAAGGTGTACCCCAGGGAAGTGTGTTGAGCGTAACTCTTTTCGTTATTGCAATTAATAGCTTAATCGAGCAACTTCCCCCCACTGTCAAGGGTACTATGTTCGTTGATGATTTTCAAATCTCTTTCTCACCGACGAACATGAGTATCATAGAAAGACAGCTCCAAATAGCTATTAATAAAATCTCTCAATGGGCGGATGAAAATGGTTTTGCTTTCTCTGCTCAAAAAACCTTTTGCATACATTTCTGTCGTAAGAGAGGGCTTCATCTTGACCCAAATTTACTGCTCAATAATCAACCGATATCTGTTCAAGATCAAGGAAAGTTCCTTGGCCTGACTCTCGATAATAGATTCAAATTTTTGCAGCATATACAGGATTTAAAAAAGAAATGCACATTAAAATTAAACATTCTCAGGGTCTTAGCTAACACTTCTTGGGGTGCTGATACAGAATCCATGTTACGCATTTACAGGGCTCTTATACGCTCAAAACTTGATTACGGTTGTCAGGTTTATGGCTCCGCAGCCAAAAGCTATCTGAAAGCTCTGGATCCAATACATAATCAGGCTTTGCGCATTTGCACAGGTGCCTTTAGAACATCACCTGTTAATAGTCTATATATATTAGCACACGAACCTTCACTTAGCAATAGAAGACTTAAACTTTCTCTAAATTTTTATTTTAAAATCAAACCAAATACGAACCATCCGTTGCATTTACATGTTTTTCACCCGTCGAATACTGATTTGTTTTTACGTCGTCCTTTGGTCACCCCAACATTTGGGATCCGAATGAGACAGGCGCTTCATTTACTGCAAATTCCGGATTTTAATACATACAATACTCCAGAACTTATTGAACCATGGAGCGAATGTAACATTTCTGTTCTCCATGATTTTGATAAGTTTAAAAAAGACACCACAACCGATTCAGTTTTTCAACAACTCTACTATGATGTAAAAGAAAAATACTCAATGTATCAGGAAATTTTCACAGACGGATCAAAGTCTAATGATCACGTTGGCTTTGCCGCAATAATTGATGGACAAATCATTTCGCAACAATTAAATACTTCATGTTCAGTCTTCACTTCCGAAATTAAAGCTATTGCCACGTCCTTACAAACAATAGCCCAATCACATTATAAAAACTGGATAATATACAGTGATTCAAAAAGTTCATTAGATGCTATTACAAACTGCAGCAGCAATAGTCATCCTGTACTTATTCAATCTTTCAAATTATATCGTAGTCTAAAGGAGAATAATTTTAAAATTTTATTTTGTTGGATCCCTGGTCATGTGGGCATTGCTGGCAATGATACAGCCGATACAGCTGCCAAAGCTGCAAATGCCCGGGCTGAAGACCTTGTTCCTTTTGCAGATATTAAGAACTGCATTACAAACAGTCTTAACAAACACTAGCAGAATGAATGGGATGGTGAAACACAAAATAAACTGCATGCCATCCAGCCCTCAACAAAAGGTTTCAAATCCTTAATTATTAAAAGAAAGGAACAAGTAATAATAACCCGTCTACGCATCGGCCATACCAGATTCACTCACAAATACCTCCTTTGTCATGAACCAGCCCCACTATGCAACACATGCAATGTTAATCAGACAGTGTTACATATTTTATGTAACTGCCCGAATTTTAATCATATGCGTATTAAATATTTTAATAATTTTTATCCATCTTTGACGGAAATACTTGGGGATACACCTCATCCTAATTTATTTCATTTTTTACATGACATAGGTTTTATTTCTCTAATTTAGTGTTTTTTTCTGGGTCATCTTGTTGATTTCGTCTTTGTTTCGTTATGTGTTTCTGGTTTATATGTGTCAGTTAAAAAAAAAAAAGTTTTATATGTTATCATTATTTGTTATGCATTTCTGTTTTTAATTAGTCACCTCTCAGTTTTTGCTTTCATCTTAACATTTGAAATTTTAAACTTTGTATGTGTCTTGTACTGAAATGTTTTTAAAATTTTAAAGGTTTTATGTCCATTGTATTTTAGATGATTTTCGCTGACATCTCTTCATTTTTTAAATAAAATTATCGTTTGGCGCAGTATAGCCTAAAAAGGCTCTTGCGCCAATAAATTCAATACAACCAACCAACCAACCAACCAACCAAAGGAGCCAAAATTGCCCCTTTGATGAGGAGTTGTTGTAGCTGCTGCTTTATTCTGGAGTAAAGTGGTAGAACTGATGAAGCAGTAATGTAGTTACTGCCACTTAAAGTTTTGGTCATAACCTCCAGCAGGGAAGTGGCAGAGACAAAATCCTCAATGGCACTAACTTCAGCCCCCTCCAGCAGCAAATGCTTCTTCTCACTATACGACATCAGCGTTTTGCAGAGAGCCAACTGGTTATGCAAAAATCTGTGACACAGTTTCACAGTGCTCCACCACCTTGTTTGGCAGGCACTGGGGAGAGTCATTAGGTCCATATTTAGTTCCGACTGTGGCTTTATGAAGATCTCTCTTCATTTTCCAACTGTGTGCTATGCTACTTTGCAGACACTTCAGTCTTGAAACAGCTCTCTTTAACTCGGGAATGTCCAAAGCCTTGTTCACCCCAATGTTTATACTGTGTGCAAAACAAAATATATTTGGCACTTGCAAATCTGTCGCTGCTTTTACAACATTTCCTCCATTGTCAGTTGTAATTGCACATATATTGCGCATATTTACTCCCCACTCTGACATAACATCTTAACCTATACAGGAGATAATGTCAGCGGTATTATCTCCCAAGGCCGTAGCCAGCGGGGGGGAGGTCAAGGGGTCAGAACTCCCCCCCCCCCCCCCCGAAATTTTCAAACCTCAAAAGTTTTTAAAAAGTATTCAACTGAAAAAAAAAAAGGAGATTTCAAGGTTTGATGTTCGGAGGTCCCCCTCCCCCTCTCGAAGTTGTGACGTGTCTGAGGTTTTTGATAATATAAAGAAAAATTAGAATAATAATTTAAAAAAAAATCATTTGAATCAACTTGAATATTTCTGCTCACTATTTCGCCAAAGGAGTTTTTTTCTATCTTTTCAACTTAAAACTTTTTTTTTCCGTCTCTCCAGCTGGTCAATAATCTTTAACGGGATAACAAAATTTATGGCACTTGTCGTTGAGATTCTTTTATCATGAAAAAAGAAAGAAGATCCTCTCATTTACGCCATAAAACACGTGTGTAGTTCCCTTTTGGGCGTACTGTGAACACAATTTTAGCAAAAAGGATACGAATTTTTGAAAACTTCTATCTTTTAACATATTGATCACAGTAATAACATATACAGATGTTTAAATCAGTTATTGTTATTATCAATGGAGAGGTAATGAGTTAATGAAAATGCATTCTTTGTTTTCTGGGTGCGAAGTGCTTTGTACTATAATTCCCAAACCCTATAGCACATAGCAATTTATCGTAGCACTCCTTTATGTTCCTTCGGTCCCACGGATCCCACGTCACCAAGTTGCAGAGAAGGAGGGCAGCAAGGGGTAAACTCCATGGGTCAACACCATAGGAGAGCGATCTAGAAAAGTAGTCTAGAGAATAGCCCAGAGCAAGGATGTGAAAGAAATTCTCTGGCGATGGGAGCCAAACACTTTCTGCCCCCATTCTCTTCCTTGCATTTACCATTGATGAGAGGGGCTTGATTTACCAAGAAGTCCATGAGACTCGGCCTAGAGCCGTAGGATCCCCACCTTGGGAGGGGGGAGCAAAATCAAAGACGAAATAGTAAATTATATCAAAGTATAGTTTTAATATGGAAATCATGAAGTTAAAAATCAAAGTTTGTGATTTCAGCTCTACAGTACTTCGAGACACTTTTCAATGGGGCCCATCCAAATGTTCAGGGCCCGATTTAGAAATTTAAGGTCTGCCCTACTGTCCTAAAGTTCCTAAATTGGACACTGATGGTGAAAAACTAAAATTCACGGGCCCCTCTAACTTAGCGAGCCCAGGGGCCATGCCCAGGCTGCCCTCCCCTTTCGCAGGGCCAGGCCAAGATGAGAAATTTTTTGATAAGAACTAGAACTATTTTGAAGGGCCTATATGCCAGCCCCTCAAACCCATTTGGTCAAACCAATATCCTATATGTTGTGGGGACCTGTCAGGGACATCATTTCAAGTTTTTCTAGGGAGGGGGGGGGCAAAGGGTGAAAACACAATGCAATTTCATCAAAAAACAGCAAAAACCACGCCTTATTTATATGTAAATACATTGATTTCTCAAAGCCGGGGGGGGGGGGGGCAATTGACACTCCCTGCCCCTCCCCTCCTAAATGACGGGCCTGGGACCTGTATACTACGTATTGTTATGGAAAACATCTATATTCTATCAAGTACAGAGATTTATATGTGCGAAAATTTTTCGTTGAGTTGAGACTAATCCTCCAAATGTCTGACGAAGTCTTTCGTTGAGTAAAAGGCCCGATTAACTTTTGTGCCCTGAACGAGGAAAAATTTTGATTTTCCCTCCAATAACTGGCTTACCTGCGAACCAGGCCGAACATTATTAATTTTCCCAGGGAATGGGGGAAGGGTATACACTCAATACAAATTACCAAAAACCCCACCCCTACATGCAAATGCAGTAAATAGGGGGAAATGGGTATGATCTGGAGAAATTTGCTTCTGAACTGATTTCAAAGAAAGTAAAATTAAAACCATAGTCAGACTCCCGTGTTCAACTCCTAATGTAATGAATAAATTTCAAAATACTTACTAAAATGAAAAATTTCCCCCCCTCGATCCAACGGGTTTATGAGGAGCTTAGACCAGCACCATGAAGCTGCTTTTTTTTTTTGTTGTTGTTTTTAAATTTGGCTATATTATTGGATTTTAACAAATGACTTCTAAAATCTTTAATACAGTCTCAAAAGCAGGATGGATTTTACTGTAGATATCCCCTTTGCAATTCAAAGTTCCTTTCTTGTGAAATAAGATGAGAAAAAAAAACATTTTTGTGGTATTTTCAGTTTTTAATTTTCATGAATTAAATCAATCCACCCAGTAAATAACCGACCGTTAATTTTTCGCTAATAAAGTGAAGGGCCTTTTACTTTCGGAAGTGAAGGGGAGCAGCTGCTCCCTTGCCCCCACCCCTCCGTACAAGCAGCCTATGCTCCCATTGCGTCATAAGACTTGTAACCTCTTGTTTATTTATTTATTTTTTTCAAACAAACTTTCTTCACTTCGACCCCCCCCCCCCCCACGAAAAAAATCCTGGCTACGGCCTTGTTATCTCCTGCATAGTCAGAGTCAAAATGTTTGCAGCTCAAACAAGCGTCAACCTGCTTCCATTCTTCAGAAATATAGAGTTCTTTTTAATCAAACGTAATGATCCACATTTAAATCTTGCTAAAGTGTCTCCTTTTATCATCAACAAAGCGCTTGTACATTAAATAGGTGAATTTGAATCCGTAAAAAAATTACGCAGTGGCGATCTTCTTGAAATCAAAAATCAAAATCAAGTTAAATCATTAGGCAATGAAACAAATAAGTTCGTATTTAATTACCATTTCTGAACATGCCACTTTAAACTTTTCTCGGGGAATCATTTCGGAGCCCGATCTTCTCTACACTCAGGAGACGGAAATCTTAGAGGAGATGAAAGACCAGTACGTAAGTGGAGTGAGCAGAATTACCATCAGACGTAATGGAGAAATACTGCCCACTAAACATATCATCTTGACGTTTAGTACTCTACCCTCCCTTCACGTGTCAAGGCTGGCTACCTCTCTTGTCAGTTCGACCATACATTCCAAATCCTCTTCGTTGCTTTAAATGCCAGCGTTTCGGCCCCCCCCCCCGTTGTCCGTTTACCTTGCCGTGGTGGGGGGGCTTGCGGTGTGGTGTGTTCGGGGCGAGCTCTTGGCGGAGTAGTGACCCCCAGTTGCTCAAACCGAAGTTCGGAGGGTAGGGATTTTTTCTCCCTCCTTCCCTCATCACACTTACCAAATTTCGGAACAAAAACCCAAGCCAAGGTGTGTCAACCGTGCCGATGGCTGCGTGGTACCGGGGCCAAGCGGTATCTCTTACGGGAGGCTTCAGGGCTAGCTGGCGAACCCTGTCGTATGCAGCCTTACCCCTGTGTAGGGGGGCTACGCAGGGGCTCGACCCCACTTTTTCCCCCCAGTTCTCCGGTCCAATTGTGGATTCTAAAAATAAAAACTCTTCTCCCCCACGTGGGGAGCGTCAGATGGATTACTCTTCAAACACTGCAAAGTTTTTTATCATCAAAAGAAATGTTAACTTAGACTTCTCAAAAGTATCTCCTTTCATAATAAATAAAGCTCTGTTACACCATATAGGCGAATTCGAATCCGTTAAAAAACTAAGAAATGGCGAACTACTTATTGAAATTAAAAATTCCAAACAAATCAAATCAATATTATCACTTAAACAAATTGGATCATATTTATGTTCAGTAACAGCCCACACAACGCTCAACTTTTCAAGGGGAATAATATCGGAACCGGACCTTTTATACACTTCCGAAAATGAAATACTAGAAAATCTGGAAGACCAACTCGTAACCGGAGTGAGAAGGATCTCTATCAAACGCAATGGTGAGATCGCGCCTACTAAACACGTCATTTTGACGTTTAGTACACCTGAGCTCCCAACGCGCGTTAAAGCTGGCTATCTCTCTTGTCCAGTAAGACCGTTTATTCCAAACCCGCTCCGGTGCTTTAAGTGCCAGCGGTTTGGACATTCTAAGATTTCGTGTCGTGGTACCGACACATGTGCCAGATGTGCCGAACCTGGCCATGATAGTGTACAGTGCACGAAAGACTTCAAATGCGTCAACTGCAAGGGAGATCATCCTTCTTATTCGAGAAAATGTTCCAAATGGTTACTAGAAAAAGAAATACAGGTTATAAAAACGACCCAAAAAATATCATATCCTGAAGCAAGGAAAATAGTCGATTCCCGTACCCCTACCGCAGGAATTTCTTATGCTGCTGCTGTAAAAAAGATACTTAAAACTTCAAGCACCCAAACAGATACTCAAATAAACACTATTAAGCCAGTTATCTCACCTAAACGAAATATTCAAGCTAACAGTTCAAATTCTTCGCAAAATAAAACTACCAACAACAAACCACCAATAGAAAAACCTATCGTTAACGCGCCTAATACTGTAATTACTATAAACAAAAATACGCAAAATTCTAAAAAAGCTGCTGAAAAAAAGAAAATGATACAATCACGAGCAAAAATTGGGGTTTCCTCTAAACAGAGACCACCAAAATTTTTTGGTTTTAAAAAAGAGGACTTCTTGCGCTCTAGCAAGCAAACTAAGCTCACGAAATCTTTTCTTGAGGAAATTGTTCCCTCTCATAAGGAAATTAAAGACGTAGAGTTTCAAGAACTTCCGCCATCCGACGATGAAGGGTGGTTGGACCCCTCTGCGTAATGAGTTCCGTTTTCTTTTGGTCGTTTTTCCTCTTTTTTCTCATTATGGTCCTGAGCATTCTTTCTTGGAATTGTCAGAGTTACTCGCATAATGTCACGGACGTCAAAGATCTTGTAGAAACGCACCAACCGGCCATATTCTGTCTGCAAGAAACATTCTTGTCCCCTACAGACAGACCGAGACTGAAAGGTTTTGAAATATACCGCAAGGACTGCCTGACAGGAGACCGTCGTTGTGGAGGAGTGGCGATGCTAATCTCCACTGATTACGCATCTAGCCAGCTCAGTATCAACACGTCCCTACAAGCAGTAGCTGCGCGTGTTCACCTTCACTCGCTAGTCACAGTCTGTTCGGTGTATATTCCACCTTCTTATGACTTGAGAAGCGTGGAATTGCAGACATTGATCGATCAAATTCCTCCCCCATTTGTCATCTTGGGGGATTTTAATGGCCACAATCCTCTCTGGGGGAGTCCAGACACCAACAGTAGAGGATTGATAATCGAAAATTTTATAAGCGACAACGATCTATGCGTTCTTAACAATGGTGACAATACGTATTTCCATCTTCCTACGCAGACTTACCATGCCATCGATCTTGCAGTATGCTCACCTTCTATTCTGCCACTGTGGGATTTCTATGTTGAAAGTGGACTCTACAGTAGTGGCCACTTTCCTATCAAGTTAACCTTTACTGGACGCTGCAGCAATCAACCGCAGCAGCAAGCCCGTTACCGCCTTGATCGAGCTGATTGGGCAACATATACCCAGTTGGCAGAAATCCCATCAGAAGCTGTGATAGATACTGACATCGATGAAGCGGTAAGCCGAGTAACAGACATAATCCTGCGAGCAGCGAACGCTGCTATACCGAGAACCACTAGAGTTAAGATAAAGTATCCTAAACCCTGGTGGAACGCTCTTTGTCAGGAAGCTCATAAGACCCAGAAAAAGGCTTGGAGCAAATTCCGTCGATATCCGACCACAGTTAATTTAGTGGCACTTAAAAGATCGCGTGCTGAAGCTCGGAGGATTCGGCGGAAGAGCCAGCGGGACTCGTGGCAATCGTATGTCAGCACGATCACGACGTCCACTCCATCTAAAACCGTATGGAATAAAATTAAGAAAATCGCTGGCAGTTACAATACAACGTGTGCTCCTATTCTGGAAAAAAACGGACAAGCAATATCTGATCACAAAGAAGTGGCCAACTGTTTGGGGACTCATTTGTCAGAAGTCTCCAAGACAAGCAATTATAAATCAAAATTTTTAATTTTAAAATCCTGTAAGGAGAGAAAAATACTTAATTTTAATTCAAATATTTTAGAGTCATATAACATTAATTTTACTTTTAAAGAACTTGTTCTGGCTTTAGATAAAACCCATAATACTTCACCTGGACCTGACGAAATACATAATAGCATGTTGAAAAATTTGAGCAAGACCTCTCTGTTAAAAATATTGCAACTTTTTAATAGAATTTGGACTGAAAACCGTTTTCCAAAAATCTGGACTCAAGCAACAATAATACCCATACTAAAACCAAATAAACCACGTGACCAGCCCGAAAGCTATAGGCCTATAGCGCTTACAAGTTGCCTCTGTAAATTGATGGAGCGGATGATTAACTCCCGATTAATTTTCATCCTGGAATCAAAACAACTACTATCCTCCTATCAAAGTGGATTCAGGCGCGGCAGGAGCACAATTGACAACTTACTGCTTCTGGAAACATCAATTAGAGAAGCTTTCCTTAAACGGAAACATTTCGTGAGCGTTTTCTTTGACATGGAAAAGGCATATGACCGTACCTGGAGATATGGGATCCTCAAAACCCTTCACGAGTATGGGTTGCGAGGTAACCTACCTATCTTTATCTCCAATTTTCTTAAACATCGAACTTTTAGAGTACGAGTCAAGTCTATCCTGTCAGATACCTTTATTCAAGAAGAGGGTGTACCCCAGGGAAGTGTGTTGAGCGTAACTCTTTTCATAATAGCAATTAATAGCTTGATTGATCAGCTGCCTCCAGCTGTTAAAGGTACCATGTTCGTTGATGATTTTCAAATCTCTTTTTCGTCAACGTGCATGAGTATCATCGAGCGCCAGCTGCAAATTGCAATAAATAGAGTGTCGCAATGGGCGGAGGAAAATGGCTTTTCCTTCTCCCCACAAAAAACTTTCTGTATACATTTCTGCCGTAAAAGAGGTCTTCATCCAGACCCAGCCCTATTCTACAATAATCAACCAATTTTTGTAAAAGATCAAGGAAAATTCCTTGGGCTCACACTGGACAATAAACTTAAATTTTTGCCGCACATTCAGCAGTTAAAGAAAAAATGTTATTTAAAATTAAATATTCTTAAAGTTTTAGCAAACACTTCCTGGGGTGCAGATACAGAATCACTTTTAAAAATTTATCGTTCACTGATACGCTCGAAAATTGATTATGGATGCCAAGTTTACAGCTCTGCTGCTAAAAGCTATCTCAAGATCCTGGATCCAATACATAATCTAGCTCTACGCATCTGTACAGGGGCCTTCAGAACTTCGCCTATAGACAGTCTACATATTCTTGCACGTGAACCTTCGCTAAACAATCGACGTCTCAAACTTTCTTTAAATTTTTACTTCAAACTAAAACCTTATACGAACCACCCTTTGCACCGAAATATCTTCCATCCATCTAATGTCTTCTTATTTCTACACCGGCCGTCTGTGACCCCAACATTTGGAATCCGGATGCGTCGGGTGCTGTCTGATTTGCAGCTATCAGATTTTAATACTATGAACACACTAGAATTACTTGAACCATGGTGTGAAGTAAATATTTTGACAATCAAAGACCTTGATAAATTCTCCAAAGAAAATACTGCCAACACGGTATATTACCAAATCTTTCAGGATCTAAGAAAAAGTTATTCAGAATATAAAGAAATTTTCACAGATGGATCAAAAGCAAGTGATCACGTAGGTTTTACTACAATAATTGACGGTCAAACAAATGCAGGAAAACTAAATTCATCTTGTTCAGTATTTACCTCAGAAATAAAAGCTATATACACATCCTTGCAATCAATAGCCCAATCTATCCACAAAAAGTGGATCATATACACTGACTCTAAGAGTTCAGTGGAGGCCATCACACACTGCAACAATAGTAGCCATCCTATAGTCATTCAGTCCTATCATTTATATAAAAGTCTTTTGCAAAATAATTTTCAAGTTTACTTTTGTTGGATTCCTGGTCACGTTGGCATAGCGGGCAATGAGGCAGCGGATATAGCTGCCAAAGCTGCAAATATCCAGGCCAATGATACTGTCCCTTTCGATGATATTAAAAACGCCATTCATGAATGTCTTAACACACAATGGCAACAGGCCTGGAATACAGAAGTTCAAAATAAACTACATTCTATCCAGCCCTCGACGAAAGGTTTCAGGTCATTGCAGCTTACCAGGAGACAACAAGTTATAGTATCCCGACTCCGCATTGGTCACACTAGGTTCACCCATAAACATCTCCTGTGCCGTGAACCAGCTCCACTATGCCGAACATGTAATATCACACAGACAGTGTTACACATTCTTAGTAACTGCCCTAATTTTAATCACATTCGTCATAAATATTTTAACACTTTTAATCCATCTTTAAAGGAGCTGCTAGGGGACGCACTCCACCCTAATTTGTTCTACTTTCTGCAAGAAATAGGCTTTATCTGTCTGATATAGCCCTTTTTCTTTGTCCTTATTTTTGTCTCGTTCAATGGTGTCTCTGATTTTAGAATTTTAAACTTCGTATATATGTTTATTTTAGAAATGTTTTAAATTTTTTAGAAACTCTGATTTTAACATAATTTTATTTTTAAGCAATATCATCGTTTGGCGCAGCATAGCCTAATAGGGCTCTTGCGCCAGTAAACTCCATACAACCAACCAACCAACCAACCAGCGTTTCGGTCATTCCAAGCTATCCTGCCGTGGAACAGCTGTTGTGCCAGATGTTCTGAGCCCGGCCACGAAAGCAATGAATGTACGAAGGAATTTAAATGTGTCAACTGCAAGGGAGATCATCCCTCTTACTCTAAAAAATTCTCTAAATGGCTTCTTAAGAAATTCAAATCATAAAAACGACCCAAAATGTATGATATCCTGAGGCACGAAAAATTGTTGCCACCTTTGCAAGCGTTTAAAAGTTATGCAGATTTAGACACTGATAAAAATTCAGGAACTTTATGGTAAATATTATTGAAAACTGTTGCGCTTGCAGTACAGAGCTTTTTTACAGTTAATTATACCGAGAAAAAAATAGCGATTGCAGCGTCCATTGATACACCATGAGTTTTACTGTGCGCTACAGATAACATATTATTTCCACTTCCTATGTGTCTCATCTGGTATGGCGGATAGCAAAGCGGTGAGTGAAAATTGGGTCTCGTGTTCAATTCCAGCTTGCATCTTGTGATTTTTAAGTCTGGTTTTTCTATTTTAATCTAAATTTTTCAGTAAAAGTAGATTTTGTGAAAGTTACGGCAACATGGATAGCAGTGACTTTTACCGTAAAATTTCAAAAAAAATTTTAACAGTTCACCAATAGGGTAGTTGTGACCTATTGAATATCCCTTTTTTAACTACTAGATATTGTTAAGAGGCTTACAAAACACAAAAATTCACCATTGCCGAATTTTAAAACACAACGGTTGATTCTTAATGATTTCTTCGCCTCAGTAGAAAGTTCAAAACCGCCAACGAGTGCCCAGTGACGTCACAGCCGCTTGAAATTTAAAAATTATTTAAAAAAAAACTACTTGTCGCAGCGCAAAAAATTTTTCGCCGTTGATGTTCATGTATGTTGCTCTATCATATAAAAATAAAATTGAAAAATCGAAAACTTCCCTATTGTTACAAATTTTTTCTTGTGCATGAACTGAACTTATATGACTCTTATCCGTCAGTGATAACTTAATCGCAGGAAAGAAAGTGACAAATTTAACAACATTAACCAAATTGATTACCTTAATTACTTTTGGAAATTCTCTGTCGTACAGCGCCAGCCATTTTCGGACTGTTACGCAAGAGATGCAGGTACAGTCAGGCTGCGCTTTCATGTGGCAGGCTGTGGGCCTCAGGAGACACTCTCTGCATCTTGGGCAATTTGCGTCCAGACAGTTGAAGGCGTGTCTCAGGCCCTCATAGATGAGTGATGAAGCGATTCTGATGACAGACCTGCTTTCGAACATGTAGAATCTTAGAATGCAGATACAAGTGTGCCTATTTGCGTGTTCCAGATCTGCGTCGGTGTAAGCAGCAAAATATTCTATTGAAGAAAATGATAGTTTCATTCATACAGTAGGCCGACAAGTGAATGAATTTCTCAATTTCAAAAATTCATGTCACCGTTCAAAATTGTAGTATTTGCCGTCATGGTATATGTAATTATTTGAAAAAAGGGGGCACATTTTAATGGTTTTGCATCAGGCAGTGGCGGATCCAGAGGCTCGATTTCGGGGGGGGGGGGCGATTTTATCCGTGGGCGGTTGGTGCAATAAAAACTGGGAGGTCAGAAAACAAGGGGAGATAACATGAAAAAATTAATAAATTAAACACGCTTTATTAAGTCGATTCTTTCTTTGAACGCATGAATCGATCAGAACCAGCATTTTTGATTCGATCGATAATTTTGAAAATTTAGAAAAGTCCAATTCCCCTTCCCTCTTGAAAAGGAGTGGGAAGTCGCCTGTCTTGCTGAAAAAAAAGAAAAAAAAACAAGATTAGTAATGAATTGCGAGTATTATTGGTTTTATTAAATTTCTGTGAAATGATGGGGGAGATGCAGGGGTTCCCCGAACTAAAATGGCAGGGAAGGGGAAAAATCTCCATTTTATTAATGAAATTCTAATTTTACCAAATGATAAAATATGAGAAGCACACACATGCATAACATCGAATGAGAAAGATTATGCATCATTAAAACATTCAAAAAAAGTCTTGAAATTGCGATACTATAGATTGAATTTTTCGAGAGGTCACAGTGACCGCTCGTGACCTCCCATCGAGACGGTCTTGAGGGAGGCGCAATGGCTCAAGTTCTTTAGTAACGCGACTGAATGTCAGGTTGACATAATTTAGCCGAATCCAGAAGTCTTGAAGATTGCTAGGTCGCATTGGAACAAAGCAAACACTAGCCAGAGTGATGTAATCTGTAAATGATTGAAAACTGATAAGTGCTAAAACTGATTTTCCAAATTTGGTATCTTTGGAAACAGATGGTCAAACGGATCGAACCAGCTTCTTTTTGCTTATATGCGATAGGTGCTGATGCAACTATTAAGAAAGATGAATGTCAACTTGGTGCAATGTTCTGCTGCTCAAGGTTTAATTTGGTTGGTAACCAAATTGTATGGTATGGGAGCTCACTCAATTGGACTCGATTCACACGTTCAATGCTGACCTCATGGCTATGGTAACCACCATCGGGCTGAAAATTTTTTTGTCATCTAACTTATCAATTCCACTCCATTTCTAATATAGATAAAGAGGAAAAAAATTAAAAATTGTTTTTTAAATATTCAATTGTGAAAATTTAAAGCTCTCCCCCAAGAGGACTGCCGCCCGCTACGTGAACCTGTTGCAGTCCTTCCGAGAGTTCATGCGCGACCAACGTGTTAAAATGTAGAAAAGATTCTACATTTAATGCAGTAATAAAGTGAAAATCGCCATTTTTGGACTTACGTAGTTCTGTTTCTAAAGTGTGTCGTTCTGTTTCAAAGTTGCGTATAATATCGTGACATTATGCCACATTGTTCACAATGCCATAATAACCAGTTCCATGACATTATGACCAGTATACTGCCACCTTTGCAAGCGTTTAAAAGTTATGCAGATTTAGACACTGATAAAAATTCAGGAAACTTTATGGTAAATATTATTGTAAACTGTAGCGCTTGCAGTACAGAGCTTTTTTACTGTTAATTATACCGAGAAAAAAAATAGCGATTGCAGCGTCAATTGATACACCATGAGTTTTACTGTGCGCTACAGATAACATATTATTTCCACTTCCTATGTGTCTTATCTGGTATGGCGGATAGCAAAGCGGTGAGTGAAAATGGGGTCTCGTGTTCAATTCCAGCTTGCATCTTGTGATTTTCAAGTCTGGTTTCTCTGTTTAAATCTAATCTAAATCTTTCAGTAAAAGTAGATTTTGTGAAAGTTACGGCAACATGGATGGCAGTGACTTTTACCGTAAAATTTCAAAAAAAATTTTAACAGTTCACCAATTGTTACAAATTTTTTCTTGTGCATGAACTGAACTTATATGACTCTTATCCGTCAGTGATAACTTAATCGCAGGAAAGGGAGTGACAATTTTAACAACATTAACCAAATTGATTACCTTAATTACTTTTGGAAATTCTGTGTCGTACAGCGCCAGCCATTTTCGGACTGTTACGCAAGAGATGCAGGTACAGTCAGGCTGCGCTTTCATGTGGAAGGCTGTGGGCCTCAGGAGACACTCTCTGCATCTTGGGCAATTTGCGTCCAGACAGTTGAAGGCGTGTCTCAGGCCCTCATAGATGAGTGATGAAGCGATTCTGATGACAGACCTGCTTTCGAACATGTAGAATCTTAGAATGCAGATACAAGTGTGCCTATTTGCGTGTTCCAGATCTGCGTCGGTGTAAGCAGCAAAATATACTATTGAAGAAAATGATAGTTTCATTCATACAGTAGGCCGACCAGTGAATGAATTTCTCAATTTCAAAAATTCATGTCACCGTTCAAAATTGTAGTATTTGCCGTCATGGTATATGTAATTATTTGAAAAAGGGGGCACATTTTAATGGTTTTGCATCAGGCAGTGGCGGATCCAGAGGCTCGATTTCGGGGGGGGGGCGATTTTATCCGTGGGCGGTTGGTGCAATAAAAACTGGGAGGTCAGAAAACGCGGGGAGATAACATGAAAAAGTTAATAAATTAAACACGCTTTATTAAGTCGATTCTTTCTTTGAACGCATGAATCGATCAGAACCAGCATTTTTGATTCGATCGATAATTTTGAAAATTTAGAAAAGTCCAATTCCCCTTTCCTCTTGAAAAGGCGTGGGAAGTCGTCTGTCATGCCTCCCCCCCCCCCCCCCGCCGCCCACATATACGAGCCGTGTATGGCTGTATCCTTTCTCTCAGACGCTCAAACGTGCCGGACGCATGGAAGCTGTTTCGATGAGGATTCCATCATCCTTTTTTCTTTTAAACTTTTTTTCCCCTTTCTATCATAGAATTAAAAAGAAATATTATTTCATTGCAATGTGGAAAATTATCAGAACCTAATATGATGTGGTTTTTGGTGCATTTCTCTGAATCTTCTTGTTGCTTATATTTTTAGGTAAGAATAATGTCGAGGCTTACAGAAAGAATAAAAACCCATTTCTGAAGCATTTAATTAAGCACATATATTCAGAAATTATGCATGTTTTTAAACTCGCAAAAATAACTTTAATTGAAAGTACCAAATTTTAAGAAAAAATTTTGCTCTCAAATATGGAAAATTTTGAAATAATGAAAATTGAACTTAAGACTGAATGTGGAAAAGAATTTAATTTTCATAAAATGCAAATCTTTTAAAATATACTATATGAACTGATTTTAAGATTTCGCATGCTTACTAATACAGACATGAATAAGTCAAAATATTATGTACATATTTCCAAAACTAAAATAACTGAAACGAAAATAAAATTTAAACAGTAATACATTATTAAACGTTTATACATTTAAAGCTCTTTTTGAGCCTAGAATTTTGTTCAAAACATTTTATTTATGATTTTTACAAAAATCAAAGGGGTTTTTGTTTCATGAAAAATACCTATTCTCATACTGATGCAAAAATATTGCAGTTTTCAAAATGATAACATCTTAAATATAAAAAAAGCAAATAAATAAGTAATAATAATAACTATAACTTGAATCATCAATGTTTTTTTCATTATTATTATTTTGAGGTAAAATCAAAACAATCACAACAGATTTTCAGTTTTCCCTTCGTAAAACATTTCATTTACTTACAAATGCAGAAGCGAAATAATAACTAAAGATTTTATGTATACTACTAGACGGGTACCCGGCTCCGCCTGGGTTCTACCGCGTAATATGTGATTCAGTGAAACTCATTCATAATTTTTTCAGCATTTAAGTGCACATCCATATACATAAATGGCTACTTCTGTAAACAATGGCTATTTTTTCTGTTTGTATAAACTAAAAAAATCTGTATTACACACCCTAAATACAAATGAAAGCTACAAATAATGTTTAGGTAAATAGGAAATGTTATAAGCTTGGTGTATTAAAATAAATATATATTTACAGTATCAATCGCTCTGGAGTCAACCATTTCCAAATATCTCACGTTAAATAAGTCCCATTATTAGTTTATATCCTTGTGACTACATTGGTGAAAACATCTTATGTACCTAACTTAGAAATTTTTTGACTATAAACATTTTCTGTTCTCTAACTGTTGCCAAAATCAATTACCTTTTTATTTAGTCTCGTTAGCGATTATTGGCACAGATGAATCTAAAAATCCTAAGAAAGCAATAAATTTCATACTTACTTGAGAGAAGCCTTGGTTCACATTTTCATTATGATTACTATTAATATTGTTGTTGCGAGGCAACCAAAATTTCCAACAATGGACTGAAAATTTAATCATTTAATGGGGAAACTACATAAATTTTACTATTTTCCATAATAACTTTTTTAAACTAAGCTTTTTAGAAATAAACTATAGCTTATCCTGCTCCCTGTTACTATAGCCAAGGCTACACTAGATAGCGTTTTATACAGGCTTCTTCATTACTCAAAACATCAATGGTAAAGATTTGCCCGCTAGAGAGCGCTGAACAACGACCTCCCAAATGTTTGTTTACATTTATTAGCATGTTTCCGCTGTAAAAAGTGACGTTTATCCTATCTTTTAGAGTTAAAAAATATTGATGTAGTTAACTGAAGTGGAGTACAGAGTGAATTGATGCCGAAGGCCCTCTTAGTACTGCTTTTTAGGGAAATAAATTCCCTTTTCAGGTAAAGTTGGTCGCAACTCATGATTCAGTCATACGACATTCATTCATTATTTACTTTCTTCGAATTAGCAACATATAGCAATGGCGTTCAATTTTGACATCTCTGCATTAATAAAATATACGCTTTTCTTCGCAGCCGATAAATAAAAATGTAGCAATGAAATAATATTGTTCTATTTACTATTTTGTTTCATTACTGTTGCTCACACGATCTTAATTGCTACGCAAAAGCTCAGATGTTCATTTTGATAGCGTTGACCCATCAGAGCGATAAATGGCGAATCTATTCGTAGAGACATTTCATTTTGATGCCCCAGAATGAAATGTACACTAATGAAGCGATGGTGTTCAACGGAAAGACGATTGACAACAAAACATATTAATTTCTTTAGTAAAAACGAAATGAGCATATATAATCGTTTGGTACTAAAGAGCAATACAAGTACGAAAAAAATAAACAAAACTACAATATTACGACGACCAACTGTAAAATTTTGTTTTCATTTACACAACATTAAAAGGTAATGTTCTTTTTATGTTAAATTTCACACATTGATAATATTTCGATAATTGGGAATCTGCTGTGGTTGCCAAATTTTTGGCGATAATTACTTTATTTTGTTGCTCTTTAGTTTATGTTTGCGAAGGAAGTATATTTCCCTCGCTCATAAATTGGACACAAAGATTTAACGCCAATAGTGAAAGATAACCAGACTTCCAATCACCGAAATCTTCCCTTTTTTGTTTCTAATTTCACACATAAGTTTAATACTTGAAAGTAAAATAATGGGCCAACTGAAAAAAAGCTGCGAAATAATGTGAGAATTCTTATTAAAAAACTCGCCAAATCAACTTCAAAAGCTCCATTAGCATGTAACATAACAAGTTTAATAAATATATCGAGCCATTATTATCATTGAAATTTAAATTAAAATGCAAAATAAGAGAAAAGAAGACGATGCAAGCTTAAAATTTTAATCTTCGCTTAGGTGGTAAGAAAATACATCGCCAAGTTAAAAAACGTACCTATAACTGAAACGTACATACTACCAAAGATCTCGGTTATTGAAATATTCTCAAAAGCTTTACGGAGAACTTCCATTAAAATGTAAAAAAATCGCCAAATAAATTAATTTGACCATCTAAACTCATCAAAAGTTTTGATGGAACTATCGTTCCAAAATCGCCATTTATCGCTCTGCGGTGCCAGTGTCGTTTCATAGTTAATTCATAATTAGAATCAATTAAAATGAAAAATAATTCACTAACTAATTAAAATAAGCCGTTAAAATGCAGAATAAACCAACAAATCGAACGAGCTATTAAATAACGTTAAAATACACTAAAATAGAATTGAATGCCAAATTGTAAAATGGTCGCCAACAAATTAACTTTTAATTTTGTCTTTTATTATTTGATTTGTAGAAATGTTAGTTACCATAAAATTCGATAGATGTCGCTGGAAAAGGACGTCCGTTTTTATCCCAAGGATTTTGATCAAATGAAGAAGCCTGTATAAAACGCTATCTAGTGTAGCCTTGCTATAGCTATCTACGGTGAAAAAATGGTTAAAATCGGTTCAGTAGTTTAGAAGATTACCCCGGACATACGGATACAGAAGTAGTCTTTTATGTATATGGGTGATTCTACGATCAATGCGTTTTTTGTGTCCCCAAAGAAAAAATAATCTGTTTTATCTCACACTCATTATATTACTAGTAGCCGCTATTTTTATGATTGTAGTGGTAAGGGCCAGACGAAATTTCAATTTTTGGGGGGTTTATCGATACCAGGGGAAAATGCGTTGCCAGGGGAGTGACACTATTGGCGGAATTCTGGTTTGATTTACAATTATTTCACTTATTTTTCGGTGTAAAATCATAGTATGGACTCATTTCTATGAGACCTGTATTAAAAAAAAATTTCACGTTGTAATAAAATGAAAAAAATTAATCCTGAAAACACGACATGTTGCATACAAGTCGCACCGCAGATCCCAAATAAAAATACTTCCCGCATTATTTACGTTCATTCAAATTGCTTTCACAGGGGCAATTAGGATTAAAAATGAAATTAATTATGCTTATATCACAGTTTTAATGTATATTTACCCTTTTTTTGAACAAAAATGCCAGGGGAGTGACGCCAGAGAAGTGACAAAATCACACATTACCTATAAAAACAGCATCACGCGTTCTTCTTACCAGAACTTCAAGTAAACCGTGATGTCTGCACACAATAAGCATTACATTGTACATACGCATACTTATGTAACGATGAAATATCAAAAGTTATACTTACCAGGGGAAATACTACAGCGACTGGCGCAGTAAGCTTTGAGGCACTTTCAACAAGAACCGATGCAATAATATTCGAATTTTTTTAAAACCTCTTAGCTTGCTTTTAACTTTACTCAGTATTACACTGGTTATTCGCAATCAACATCATTCTTATGCATTTTTTATACTAAATTTCAGTCTTTGAAGTTCGCCAGGTGGAGGTGACACTATTGATATGGCCCGTTGAAAAGTGTATTTTTTTTAAATAATAATAAATATTTTTTCAATGTTTACTGATGAAATTGGTTTCTCTGTTAATGTAAGTGTATGATTATGGCAAAAAACATTATGCCACGTTAGCAAAAATTGAGCGTCGAACATGTTTGTATAAAAACTAGTATTTGAACAGGCCAGGGGAGTATACATTTGTGACTATTTTCGGCTGTAAATGCTAAAATAAAATAATTGCAGTGAATTAATTGGGTGGTCCATATAAAAGATAATAGTCTGTAATGCTTCAGCATGCAAAAACATTATTAAAATCAGTTTCACATGAAGTTTTTCCATTGGCCGTCTGAATTCAAATAGCGTAGAATGACCCATATAGATAACCACAATGAGTGATAGTAAAATAAAATTAATTTAGCATTTCATCATTTACATTTTTCTCATTAGAACTTTTAAAAGTCACGGAGTTTCGTTAGAAAATTTTAATTTACGGTTTTAATAAAAATAAAGAAATTTTACATATGTCTCTTCATAAAGAGTAGTAATTATCAAAAAAAAGAAAAGAAAAAGATTCCCATATCGGATGCAAAGAAATTGTTGTTGTTTTTTTTTTTTCCAGAATTAGGCCTTGTAAACAGTCAAAACTTTAAAAACTGCAAATAAAAGAAATTTTAAATAAAATATTAGAATTGCATTTTAAAACTGTGTTACATGATAAATACCAGAAATAGCTCTAAAGACATAATTGCAAAAATTCTGGACTAGATGAAAACTGTGTGGAGCGGAGATGGGGAGCCTTTTCTCCTCCAGGCCCCACCTCTTAGCATAAAACCTTAGGTTCCATCACTCGGGGGTCCGCGGAGCGGGCCCCCACGTGACAGGGCGCAGGAGGCCGGTAGGCTGGAGATGAGTGTCTGCTCTTGAATTGAGAAAATAAACTGTGGCTCTATTCTCCAAACTGCAGTCTCCGATTCTTTAACTTCATGAACCTTTCCACTACAGCTATAGAGTTTAGCTCAATGTCCTGATGAACATGGAGAAGTGCCAATCCCACTAATCTTTCCTGAGACATAGAATTTCGTAACCATGTCTTGAGGCGCTTCAGAGCAGAAAAACTGCGTTCAGCACTTGCGACACTAATAGGTAGTGTCAGCAACAGTTGGTAGCGGTGTTTGATTATTGGATAGACTTTGCTGTTGCACTCATTAAAAGCTTCAGTTACTGTTGGTATACTATCTTTATTTGTTGAGATCCTTCGTAACCTGACTTGCCAGAGAGTTACTTCTGCCTCCAGAACTCTTCTCATTTCCTGCCCACTGCTAGTTTTAGTTATTTTCCAGTATCTGTTGCTTAGATTGTTGATGGTTTCATCTTTAATATTATTCTTTATTAAATATGTTGGAATGAGGTATTTCAGTTCCAGGGCTTCTAAATTTGCAGCACTGAAGCGGGACTTAATGTCTTGGCAAATACAGTCAAGCAAAGGCAGGAACACGTTTTGGCGATAATATGCCTCTGCAGTCTCAGCCGGAATATTCCCTCTCTATGTTTGCCTGGCTGCAATGCGCGGTAACTTAACTTCCAGACCTACAGCTTCATCACTTCTTGAAAAATGTTGCAGAACTCTTTATCAGCGTTTTCCCGCAGATTGCTTAGCACCTCTATAACATCTTCTACAGCTCCGGTAGCAGTTGCTATATCTGAATCTTCGTGTTGGAGGAGCCGACTTAGCATAACAGTTAAGCTTAACACTTTTGTTAAGCTCAGAAGGGAAACTATAAATTCTGCATTTCATAGAGACAGGATTAACGTTTTCGCCTTCGAAGAAGTATTCAAATCATGCCAATTCGATATTTCTTCTAAGTCCTCGCGGAACTACATGACGCTGTCGTGACGCTCAGCCCATCTCGTTTCTACGAGTGAAATGAGCTGGCTCCCTAAAATCCGCCGAATAACTTCGGTCCGCTTTGCTGAGCTGCTAAAAAAGGACACAACTTGCTTTATTACTCCAATTGCGTTCCGAATGGAAGATACAGAGCTGGATTTAGATAGCGCAAGATTCAGTTTGTGATTGAAACAAGGGCTGTGAACAGCGCTTGATGCTGTTTTTTAGATTTGCTGCACTGCACCGCGTTTTTGGAAACCATAACACTGCATGTGTCTGTGGAAACACCTATGCAGTTTTCGAACGGAAGGCCATTCATCTTCATCAGCTGCACAACTTGATTGCCCAATTCCTCTCCTATCAGTCGAAGCTCACCGAGTTCGTCACTTTTTTCCATAGATTCATATAAATTTACAAAAGAAAAAAAATCCTCCCGCACCTCTACGTTGTCACTCTGTTGGTATATGTATCGGAGAACTAAGGATAACTGTGATGAGTGACTAATGTCTGTTGTTTCATCAAACACTATACTGTAATAAATAGCTCTCTCAACTCGCTATAGAATCTTCTTCTGGATTTCTCCGGCACAACATTCGATTAGCTCGTTTTGAGTAGTTTTGCTTATGTACGAATTGCGGGAAGAAGTTGTGGCCAAGTGTCGCTCTAAATTTTCATCGCCAGAAGAAATTCGTAATCGGAGTAGAACCCTAAAATTTCCTTCGTTTTCCGTCACAGGCCCTTGCATTAGATCACCATCATCACGATGACCACGAAAAGCGATATTCTGCCGACCGCATAGAATTACTGTGCTTGCTATAGATACTAGAATTTTCACGTTCTGGTCAATTTGCTGCTGTCTATGCGTCAGTAATTTGTTTACTATTTCAAATTCGGTATTAGTATATGTCTGTAAAAAATCAGCAGCGGCCTCCAAAGCTTTTTTATGGTAGCTATTGGAGTCATGGACTGTAAGGTCTCCATCCTTTCCTGTTAATTTTGCGAAACTTGTCAAAGGTTTTTTCACTAATTTACACAGCGGAACAGTTTTATTAAATCCTCCATAATCCACAAAGAGTGCACAGTCTTTACAAAAGTAGCCTTTTTGTAAAGACTGTGTATCATCATCGTAGATCATATTGTTCAAGATACTTTGCACTTGCATACCATTTCTCTGTCCGTCCACCCTTATTGTGCTCTGAATATGGGAATTGAAATTTGATAGGAGGTTTCCAATGATTAGTCAACAGTACATGTTTTTGAAAATCGGTGACCTTATTCTCTTTGATTAAACCAATATCTGTGCAATTACCGTTGATACCATCAGTAATATCGCATGAAGATGTAGTTGCTTCTACACCAGTTCCAGTAATACACGAGAAACTGCATCCTTCGGCTTCAGCTGTAGCTGTTGCCTGCTGTCGGCTGGAAGGAACATTCGGTACGGTTGCATCTGAGGCTGAAACTGCTTCTTCTTCATCAGCACCATTTCGTGGTTTTTTTGAAAAATACGAAAGCATAGTTCCACGAATTCTTTTCTGGGGACCAACACGGTCACCACCATTGCGGCCACCATCTGCAGAATCCATCTCTTAAAATAACAAAATCGCTAAACTTTGAAAATATCTGAGAACGTAAGCCAAGCAAACTGGAGAATTCTAACGACGAACGCTCATCTAGAAAACTTTTATAGTACTGTATGTGCTCCTCACACAAGACGCGATAGTTAGTCTAACCAAACCACTTGACGGAAACAAGACGACAATTGATACAAAAACCGGTAATGAGCTCCATTCCTTGAAATCATCTTTGTAGTGATTTTTAGGAAAAAGAGCGGATTTCGAAACGAACAGCATCGCCCCGTTGATCCCTCAGGGCAAACACATGGATCTAATGAAAAAACATATGGTTTCGTTTACTCACAGGTATTGACGAGGAAGGATTCTTCTCGAACGGTTGCCGTCCTTTTTCAGACTCCAATGTAAATTTTAGTGGGAAAAAAAATAGCAATAGAAATAAATCAATATTTAAGGGAAATCATATTTACTCCTCGTGTTTTAAAAAGAAGTGATTTAATTAATAGAAACCATCACAAAAAATAAAAGATTAAAAAAGCAGAGTTCGATCTATTTACATTTACAGTTTAAATAAAGTTGTGTGAAATAAAAACATATCTGAACGAAAGAAGACACTTAGCAAGCATTGACTGAAGTTTCACATATTAGTGAAAAAAATAATAACAATAATAATAATATTATTATTTTGACTATGTATAGTAATAATGACTTGTAACGCAGGAATATATTATAAGTACTGGTAGTGAGTTGTAGTAAAATAAATTTATTTACGATTAAGTTCAAAGAAAAAAAGAGGCATGAAGCACAGAACTACAATAGCGGTAGTAACAAGAAGTTCTGTCAAGAACTAAACGAGCCTACTTTCCCGTACATCGACATCGGCATTGTAACATCTGATCAATATTCTCTTGAATATCTGAAACTGAAAATCATGTCAAACATACCTTTATAGCACTTAAAGCTGATTTCTAAAAGCAAAATATACCCCTCTCATCAGATGAAATGGACACGTAAAAATTAAATAAACGAGTAAATAAAGTTTTGTCGCACCTTTTAAAGAATGTAACTGTTACAGTTCTTCAGTAGAAAAATTCCACAATCGTTTTCAAAAGAAAAAAAAATTAATAAATAAAATAAAAGAACATCAAAACACATTTTATCAAAGAAAGAAAAAAAAACCTCGTTCGTTAATAAAATGTCTCGAATTTTATTTTTAATCCGTTGCCAGTTGTTAAATATAAATAAAGAAAATGCTCTCGTGAATGAAAAATTTTTGTAAACAAAAAAAAATCGTCTGCCAAAAAAAAAAATAAATAAAAAAAAATTAAACAAAAAAAATAAATAAATAAACAAAAAATCGTCTGCCCAGTCAGTCATTTTTTTCTGAGCCTGCATTTCCGCCATGTTTGCGGAGTCGGAGTTAGAATCAGAGTCCTCACAGAAGATTTTTCAGAAAAGTACTTTACAAACATCATTTATCAAAACCATTTTCTTACAAAGTTAGTTTGAAGGAAATCCGCCGTTCAGAATCAACATTCAATTTAAATTTCCCAGTAGGCGCTCATGTTAAAATTTTTTCTGAGCGGTTCATCATTGAACGAAAAATGGTTCAAAATGAAAAGTAAAATATGGGAATGAGTCTCTCCGAGATCTTTCGAACAAAAAAAAGTTTATTCAATTCGGACGGTTCACTTAAAAGTTATTAGGTGGGGAAAGGTTGCTTGAACGGTTCAATGTTGAACCAAAAATGTTCAAATTTAAAATTTAAATACGGTAATAAAGTATCCTTGCCGAGATGCTTCGAACAAAAAAAAGTTTGTTTAAATCGGACTGTTCACTCAAAAGTTATTAGGGTGACAGCTTGTTTGAACGGTTCAATGTTGAACGAAAAATTGTTCAAATCGAAAATGTAGATACGGGAATGAAGTATCCTTGAAAAGATCTTTCGAACAAAAAAAGTTTGTTCAAATCGGACTGTTCACTAAAAAGTTAGTATCGCGGGACAGGTTGTTTGAGCAGCTCAAAGTTGAACCAAAAATTGTTCAAATCGAAAAATCAAGTATAGGAATGAGCTGTACTCGCCGAGATCTTTCCAACAAAAAAAAGTTTGTCAAAATCGGAATGTTCATTCAAAAGTTATTAGGGGGGGGACAGACAGACGACCGACCGACCGACCGACACACAAATTCCCCATCTCAATACCCTACTTTCAAATTTTTAATTTTTCGATTTTTCTTTTTTTTTTCTGACTTTGGTTTGGACTTGGCGATATTTTTTGAACTTGGCGATATTTTTTGGACTTGGCGATATTTTTTAGAGGTATTAAACCACTTTTAATACTTTTTTCGTCTCTTTTATTTTTAACGGGAAAGTAGGCTAAAAAACGAAACAAACTATTAAATTAAAGATAAATAAAAAAAAATCTTGCAACTACGAGTAAAATTACTTTTAGAACCAGAAGCAAATGAAATGGCAAATATCAGTTACATAAAACATAATGTTCTCATTATTTAAAAAACATCAAAACAAATTTAAAATGAAAATAAAACGGATTAAAAGTAGATTAGCTTTATTGGAATAAGATTTTCCAAAAAAAAAAGAAAAAGAAAGAAAAGACCGCAATCTTATTTTAATCTACTTAAGAAAAAAACTTAAGAGAAATACGCCATATCCCTGACCATAAGAAAAGAAGAAAAACAAATTAAAGTACGGCTGCTGTTACAAGCATACAGGAATGAAAACACCTCTGAACATTATAAAGCAAGCTTTGGAGAAGGGAATAAGCTTCCAATTTCTAGCATTTTTCATTTAAATTTCGAGCATTAATACATAAATTTGAATGTGTTCATAGAAAGAGATCATACAAATTTTGAATATGAAGAAATATTATAATTTCTAATTTCTCAGGAAGTGTTTGAACGAAAAATATTTAAATATGCATCCCTTTAAAAAAAAAAATCTCTGGGGGGGGCGATCGCCTCAATCGCCCCCCCCCCCTGTGGATCCCCCACTGGCATCAGGTTTTATGAGAGGTTGAAACGAAAAAAAGTGCCCAAACCCAGTGAATGAACACCCTTACCAGTGGACAAATACAGCAATTTTTAGCCATTTTCTTTCTGTAAATGCGTAGAAAGAAGTTACTTCTGAGCGATTCCATACCAAATCACCGAATGGGGGTCGCACGACCGACTCGGATTTTTTTTTAATTTGGTACACAGATTGATGGTATAGAGGTATGAAAAAGCCCAAAAGGAAAGTTACCTGCTCCACTTATTTTCTGAGATACATGCCCTCAAAGTTTGTCCGCCACGTCAAAATACTAAAAAAGTGATGTTATTTAATCATTTTTTATAAAAAATCGTACTCATGCAAAATAAAAGTGTTAGATATCTATGGAAGCTAGTTACTCCAGGCATTCTGAAAAAAATACTAGAACGTTCATAATGAAAATTGCCAAGGTACAGGTCTCTTTGAAGTTGTCACCACAAAACTTGATTTTGCAGATTTTGCTAAAATTCAGGCATTTATTACAAAAAAAGGCAAACAAAACCAAAGGTTTTCTCACTTTCTGGTAGTGTACAGGTCCTCCCTGTAAATTGCTACGCAATAAATTTTTTGGGTTCCTCACTCCTTCTTGGAAATATTTTAGCTTAAAGATAAGCCGTAAGGCAAAAAATGCGTTTTTGGCCATCTTGGCAGCCATTTTTCTCATAAAGGGGGAGCAGTAGAAACTTTAATTTTTTTTTTAAACAAGCCACTGATATGTTAGCTATTCACAGGAAAAGAGTTTACTTTTGGTTATTTCTCCCATTAAGAGATATCCTGCTGACAGTATATGCATGTTTTTCGCGACGACCATATGCTTTTGTTCCCCCTCTCATGGACTTAAAATTAATTAAACCAAAAAATAATGATATATTTATTATTAGCTGTATTATCTACCCAATATGTCATGAAATTTAATTTATTAAATCATTGAACAATAAATTAGATAATTGATGAAAAAAAGAAAAAGTATTTCTCTGATGCCTGAGCATTATGCATTCATAATTATAAAGCACTAAATACTTTTTTGAGAAATTAATTAACATAAATGAGCTCTAAATATTTATATTATAAGCAATACCTAATCTTGTGATTGGGATACTCGTGTTTTTAATTGAAGAATTTCTTGAATATCACATGAATATCAGGAAAATAAATGAGGTCTTTTCGTTTGATGTAGGATATTTTATGACAAATTTCATTTGATGGGCTACTAACTGAGCATGGTGATAAAGAGCTATTAATTTCAGCATCGAATTCCATTTTACCTTATTAACAGTTAAATATTTATAAAATAATTAAATAAATAATTTAATATAAAGCCATGCTTGAAGAATTAAAATTAGTGCAACTAATTTATTCCCGTACTGATCTTTACAAAACTGACATGTGTTGAGCACTATTAAGAACTGACAAGAATAAGTTTACTCACTAAAATAATAGTTCACAGATACTATAAAGCGTACATTCTATTTTCTACAAAATAATACTGCAACAAAGAACAAGGGTATAAAGGGGTAGGTACTAAAGAATTTCTTGAAAAATCAATTAAAATAAAGGAGCTTCGAATATTTATCTCATAGGCAATACCCAATCTTGTGATTGGATGTCCCTGATTGATGGCTATAAACAGGAGGATACCCTTGTTCTTTGTTGCAGTATTAATTTGTGGAAAATAGAATGTATGCTTTATAGTATTTGTGAACTAGTATTTTAGTGAGTAAACTTATTCTTGTCAGTTCTTATCAGTGCTCAACGCATGTCAATTTTGTAAAGATCAGTATGGGAATAAATTAGTTGCACTAATTTTAATTCTTCAAGCATGGCTTTATATTAAATTATTTATTTAATTATTTTGTAAATATTTAACTGTTAATAAGGTAAAATGGAATTCGATGCTGAAATTAATAGCTCTTTATCACCATGCTCAGTTAGTAGCCCATCAAATGAAATTTGTCATAAAATATCCTACATCAAACGAAAAGCCCTCAGTTATTTTCCTGATATTCATGTGATATTCAAGAAATTCTTCAATTAAAAACACGAGTATCCCAATCACAAGATTAGGTATTGCTTATAATATAAATATTTAGAGCTCATTTATGTTAATTAATTTCTCAAGAAAGTATTTAGTGCTTTATAATTATGAATGCATAATGCTCAGGCATCAGAGAAATACTTTTTCTTTTTTTCATCAATTATCTAATTTATTGTTCAATGATTTAATAAATTAAATTTCATGACATATTGGGTAGATAATACAGCTAATAATAAATATATCATTATTTTTTGGTTTAATTAATTTTAAGTCCATGAGAGGGGGAACAAAAGCATATGGTCGTCGCGAAAAACATGCATATACTGTCAGCAGGATATCTCTTAATGGGAGAAATAACCAAAAGTAAACTCTTTTCCTGTGAATAGCTAACATATCAGTGGCTTGTTTAAAAAAAATTAAAGTTTCTACTGCTCCCCCTTTATGAGAAAAATGGCTGCCAAGATGGCCAAAAACGCATTTTTTGCCTTACGGCTTATCTTTAAGCTAAAATATTTCCAAGAAGGAGTGAGGAACCCAAAAAATTTATTGCGTAGCAATTTACAGGGAGGACCTGTACACTACCAGAAAGTGAGAAAACCTTTGGTTTTGTTTGCCTTTTTTTGTAATAAATGCCTCAATTTTAGCAAAATCTGCAAAATCAAGTTTTTGTGGTGACAACTTCAAAGAGACCTGTACCTTGGCAATTTTCATTATGAACGTTCTAGTATTTTTTTTCAGAATGCCTGGAGTAACTAGTTTCCATAGATATCTAACACTTTTATTTTGCATGAGTACGATTTTTTATAAAAAATGATTAAATAACATCACTTTTTTAGTATTTTGACGTGGCGGACAAACTTTGAGGGCATGTATCTCAGAAAATAAATGGAGCAGGTAACTTTCCTTTTGGGCTTTTTCATACCTCTATACCATCAATCTGTGTACCAAATTAAAAAAAAATCCGAGTCGGTCGTGCGACCAACTTTTTTTTTTTTTTCGGTGATTTGGTATGGAATCGCTCTTCTACTTATTGACCCTAGAAAATGCTTTGAGACCTTACTTATTCTATAAAACTACGAGGTGTACATTCACTGTTCGGTGCAGTGTAACTGTTTCTAAAGTGATGACCTTGAAAAGTAAATCGTAAAGGGAAGGAATGATTTCATGTAAAGACCAAGACTGGTGGTTATCACTCCAAGACAACTGGAGACTATAGTTCATTCAGGAAGAAGTGATAGCAGATGTAAGCAATAAGAGTTGCTTTTTGACGACAAGATTTGCCACTTTAATGAAATACTGACTATATTGGTGGCTTCGCTTGTCTGATTGACACTGCTTTCTAGCATTCTAACACCAAGCAGACAACAGAATCGCTAAATGTCACCTTGCTTTGTTTACTTCGCCAATCAGTTCTCGCTAAATTTTTTTTATAAACTAAATCAACTTAAGAACTAATAATAATAGTACATACAACCCAGTTGCCATTCTCCCCGCCTTATTATATTACCACTAGCTGACTGGTGCGAAGCATATTTGCGCTTGACAGAAGGAATGCAAAAATCCGTTTCTTCGTACAGAAGCAAGTATTACTAAAACTACAGTGCACTCACAAAAAAAAAAAAAAAAACTTTGAAAAATGATATATATATATATATATATATATATATATATATATATATATGATGGTGGAAAGTTGGATTAGAATTGAAGGGGCAAGTGGATAATGGTGATATGTGACATTTTTTTTTTAATTTCTAGAAAGAGCTTTGAAAAAAAATGTTATTTTTTTAATGGATTTTTCTCAACGTGTAAAACGGGGTCATATTCTTCGTTACCAACCATTTCTGTGACTAAGAGAATATGATACTGATGGACTTATCACCTTCATTCATGGTAAAAAGTAAGTTTAAAAAATTGTCTCATCACCTTTATGCACTTGTCCCTTCAATTATGCTGAAGCAAAATCCTAATAAAGTATTTTTCGACCAGGCCCGTCTTTTAGGGGGGCGGGGGGGGGGGTCAATTGCCCACCCCCTGACTTTGAGAAATAAATGAATTTACATATAAGTGGGCGTGACTTTTGATATTTTACGATGAAATTGCATTGAATTTGGACCCTTTCCCCCCCCTCCCCTGGAAAAACTTGAAATGACGTCCCTGGATAAGGCAGAGATTTTTAATAATTACTTTTTGAATATAACTGGTAATGTATTCATTACTAAAGTAGCATTGCTTCTAATGAATACTCATTCCATGGGTATTTAGAGAAATTTGAATCTATACCTTATTCTTCGTATTTAGGTGAAATTTCATCTGCTGAGCTTACTATAATTTGAATATTTCTAAGGGAGCTGGGCATGATGGAATACATGCCAGAGTAATAAAATATATTAAAAATGAAATTTCTCCTGTGCTTACAATGTTGTTTAATTGTGTTTTTTCTGAGTTTATAATACCGAATAATTTAAAAGTCTGTAAGGTTATTCCTGTTTTCAAAAAAAAAAGGGGGGGGGTAACCCCAAGGATGTTAAAAATTATAGACCCATTTCTATTGCTTGCATTTTTGCTAAAATTCTTGAGAAGTTAATTTATTCTAGGATTTGGAACTATTTTTGCACTAATAATTTACTTTTAAATAACCAATATGGTTTTACTAAAAATAAATCAACTGAAGCAGCTATAATTCCAGCAATTGATTACATTCAGAAAGAAATTGATGTCAAAAGAAATATTGTGCTTCGTTTTTTTCTTGATCTTACTAAAGGCTTTTGATGTTATTGGTCATAATATTTTACTATACAAATTAAAATTTTATGGTGTAAGAGGTAGATCTTTTAATCTGCTTTGTAGTTATTTAAGTAATAGAAAACAGTATGTTTCCATAGGAAATTCATGCTTAAGAATGCTGTCAGTTAAGTATGATATTCCTCAGGGTTCAATATTGGGTCCACCGTTATTCATTATCTTTTTAAATGACATTTTCTTATTATCTAAAGATTCTTTAATTTTGTCTTATGCTGATAACACATCTGTTTTTGTTGGAGAAAATTATGCAGTTTCCTTGAAAACTAAAAGTCAGGTTTTCTTAGAGAGAGTTATGTCATGGTTTAATGCCAATAAAATGCATGTTAACTACGACAAAACTAATTTCACTATCTTTCATTGGAAAAATAAAAAAATGACAATTTTGAACTAAGGTTGATTGGAAAAACTTATCATGTAGAGAATATTAATTTTTTAGGGATTAATTTGCAAAATAATTTACGCTGGGATAATCACATTGATTTTGTTTCAAAAAAGATTTCTCGTAATTTAGGTTTAATTAACTTTGTGTCAAATTTAGTTCCTGTTAATGTTTTGTTCGTCCTATATTTTTCTATGATCTATTCAGTTATTAATTATGGTATACTTGCCTGGGGTCAAACAACTAAAAATAATTTAAACTGAATTAATGTTTTAATAAAAAGATTTCAAAGAATAGTTAATAGGGTTAATAGATTTGGTGACATAAATAAAAGTTTTTTAATGAACGCTGAACAAATTTATAATTATAATGTTGGTCTTTTTATGTATGATTCAGTTTTTAATGGGTTTAATTTGGAAATAGTAGAAATACGAGAAATGGCTCATAATTACCATACTAAGCATCGTGATGATCTTTCACCAGTTTTTGCAAAAACAAATTTATTATTCAATGGCATTAATTCCTATGGACCGAGATTCTGAAATTATCTACCAAACAGCTTAAAATGCATAAACAGTAGAAATTTATTTAAAAAAAGGTTTTGTTTACAGTCTTTGTTTATAAATTGTTTTGTATATATCTATATTATTTTTTTCTATTTTTTTTACTTTCCGTATATATGTTCTTATGAATTCAGATGAGTACTTTGTATTTCCCTATTCGTTAATTTGATCTAAATGTTGTCCCTTTTTGAGTGATGGGAGCTCGTCAGGCTGCTTTTTTTTTTACAGCCTTTACTCCCATTTACTTAATCTTTTTTTTTTTTTTCTGCATTTGCGCTCTATATATTGTTGTATTTGTCTTATGCTACGTCTATTTTTTGTTTATAGTTTGTATTGCCTTGATTAAAATAAAATTGAATTCAATTGAATTAATACTGCTTTCCGACAATTCCATCAATGAGTGGCCCCATAGAATGTTTTCTTTTCAACTCTGTGTGTGTGGGCGTTGCAGGTTTTTTCGAGACAGATTCCAGTGCAATGTGTCTGTAAGTAACTTGAAGAGGACGATAAGAGGATCTTAACATCCTTTTCAATTGCACCAAAAATTTTTCAAAATCAAAACAACTAAAACTGTCAAGAGGGCCAAATTTTTTTACATCTTCCGTTATATGTAACAAATTATGTACATTGTATGAAAGAAATTCTTGGCCATAAATTTCCATACAATAACTTACAAAAATTTGTAACATGTTTTCTGCTAATGAAATATCCGGATTTGGATGAATGAGAATGTAAATGGCCGCATGCAAAAGCAGGAAATTTTGGTAAACGGCCGAGTGAATTGTGTTTAGTAATGCAACTGAGCCAGTATAAATTAGAAACAGCCTAAACTCGGTAGCTTTCCACCTTTTGACCTCCCTTAAACTTCGTGGCTTTCTGTTAAATTCTCTTGGTATATAAGGGATGAATTTAAGGAGATTGTTCGAGATTTCAAGAGACTTTTTTCAGACTTTTTGAAAGGAATTCTCACCTTTAAATTCCCCTCACACCAATTGGACAATATTTTTTTAGTTACACCTTAACAAATTAGGTGCATGTAGTCCAAAGGGAACTGGCTCACTAGGCCGACAGAAAGAGATGTTAAGAGAGAGACTTCACGATGGTGATCTTCATCATTCATGTTGGTGAAACTCATCCGTTCTTTTCACGAATGAGAGTTCAGTGAAAACCGTTCTGTCTTTGAATCTAGCACCTTCTACTGTGCACTTTTCATACCCAGAAAATCCCGTATGGGATTTAATGCATTTTAGAAATGCTCTTGCAGGAGCATCACAAATGAAGGCCCTGATTTGAGGCTTGTAAAAGCAATTTTTATACAGAAATCCATGTTCTGTTAGATCCTGCATTTCTGTGATAAATTGCTTTAAATATTCAACTAAGAGATTAGGCTTTCCTGATCCACAGAAGACACCAATTATGAATATGTCATGCGTGTCTTTGATCCTGCCTAGCAGTGGTCAAAAACAAGTTCCAGAACCAAGAAATAATGGAAGACCATCAACATTAATGTCAATTCAGCATTAATGTCACCAACATTAATGTCAATAAATAATTCGTTCTTAACGAGATTCAAGTCCGAGGCGCTTTCAAGCCCATTTCGAACACCAAAATGAACATGCTCACCATTATTAAATTTAATTATTTCAGGCTTTTTTGTGTACATAGCAAGGTCCTAAAATCTTTTAGTAAGGATGGATGACGAGGGCGCAAAACTTTTAGCAAGTCATTAATTATTGAATGAGCAACTTGTTTCAAAGCCCAATTTCTTAAATCATCATTTATATTACCATTTGCTTTTCCTTCTTCAAAATAAAGAAATTCTTGATTTTCACTACTGTGTTTTACTATTAAAAGATCCTGATTACTTCTTGAAAATTCAGGTACTGAACTCTCTTTATCAAGGCATTAGACAGTTTCTTCCCCAGAACTATTCACTTGAAGATATTGGTCAGTTTTTGTCTCATGTATTGAACTAAAAGAAACATTAACGGCCCTGCTCCACATAGCCGTAAAGCAGAAAAATAAAGCAGAAACGTAAAATGGATTTACATAGCGTTCCTATGGAAAGTACTCGGATTTTCGGTTTCGGTCGCGTTTTACGCTGGTGTGGAGTAGGGTCCTAAGTCCCAAGTTGCTGCTACTATCTTCGGACATTTGCATACGTTTCAGCATGTTTTCCGTTTTTATTTCATTGCAGCACTTCTTTAGTTGTGCAGCAGTAATGCGAGATTTTTTTCTTTTCTTGGACTGTGAAGTTTTAAATTTAACATTCATCTTAAATTCAGACAAAAATTGAATTTTTAGTTATCTGACATTTAATATAATTATAGTCAGATTTTAAATTTTAGTCTCAATTTTTAATTTATTGTATATTCTTACCCTATAAAACTGAAAATTTTACTTGCTTTAAATAATCAAGGGTTAGATATCAAGAGCAGAAATAACTCCATTTAATTTTGAATTAGTTAAGTTTAGCTTAGATGATTCAATCGCCTTTCAACTATTTGCAGGGGAGAATGGCAGATAACGCAGGAAAATTTTGAATATACCAAGCTTGAAATTTCCCTCCCCAAACCCAACATCTCTCGCCCGACCCCCCACTTTGTACACGAGCCACGGCTATATGCGTGAAGTTTTTGACCATAAGAAGTATCTAATATCTTTAAACGAGCAATTCTTATATATATATATATATAAATATATACACTGGCGGAAAAAAAAATCCCAACACCAAGAAAAAATTGCCGTAGAGTAATGAAATTTGGGTAATGCAATTGTCTAGTTAACATGTTTAATTGATTAAATGCACAAGATCACTGGCTAATTTAAGCTCAAGAAAATACTGTGCAAATGTGAAATTATGTTAATTTAATAGAGGGTGTAACCTCCAGAATTTTGAAGGCAAGCCTGCAAGCGTGCATGCATTATGTCATACAGGTGCCGAATGTCACTTTGTGGTATGGAGTTCCATGCTTGTTGCACTTGCTGTGTCAATACTAGGACCGTCATTGCTGACTGTGGATGATGCTCGAGGTGCCATCCCGTGATATCCCATACGTTATCAATTGGAGACAGACCTGGTGAATTTGCAGGTCATGGTAACATGTCAGCACTCTGTAGAGCACATTGCGTTACAGCAGCGATGTGAGGGCGAGCGTTATCCGGTTGGAAAACGCCCCCTTGAATGCTACTCATGAAGGGCTGTACTACTGGTTAAATTAACAGACTGATGACAAATTTTCAGTCAGTGAGTTTGGGATAACCACAAGAATGCCCTGCTGTCGTAGGAAATTGCTCCAGAGACCATAACTCCAGGTGTGAGTCCCGTGTGTCTAGGCCGTAGACCGCTTGGATGCAGGCGGTCCCCTGGCCTCCTTCTGACCAATATACAGCCACCACTGGCACTAATTCAGAATCTGTTTTCATCAAAAATTACAACAGATCTCCACTCCGACCTCCAGTGAGCTCTGTCGTGGCACCACTGCCGTCGGAAAAGGCAATGGTTTGCAGTCAATGGAGTACCGGCTACAGGCTGCCTGGCTCGGAGCTGTCCTTGAAGTAAACAGTTTCTTACCGTTCCTTGGGTCACGACGGTATCAACTGCAGCTCGAATGTCAGCCGCAGATGCAGTACGATGCGCCACAGCCTTACGCAAGATTCGGTGATCTTCCTTCTCAGTCATGCCACGTGGCAGCTCGGAACTCAATCTTCTTGAGGTAGTACCATCCCTTGCCCATAGCTTCCAATAATCATGCATGGTGGAAACATTCCCATCCAAGTCTTTCTGCAATATCGCGAAATAAAAATCCACCTTTTCGTAGCCAAATTGTACGACCTCGTTCAACCTCAATGAGATGTTGATAATGGCTTCTTCGTCTTCTTAAAGGTATTCCTGGCTAACATGAACGCAATTCGTCAAATTTCACGGAAAAATAATGCACACGAGCTTTACAACACGCTTTTAAAACAAGCCTTATTTGCATGTTCTGAGTGACGCCAGCTGCGCCACACTTATGCGCGGAACACGAAATTTCAATCGATGTCATTTTTCAGTTGTATAAACACGCCTACCAAATTTCGTTTATCTAACACAAGTCTTTCTTGGTGTTGGGATTTTTTTTTCCGCCAGTGTATATATATATATATATATATATATATATATATGGGTGATTCTACAAAAATGGGCAAATTTGTGTTCCATTCTGAATGCTCTTTTTGTTTTTAATTTAAAAAAAAAACTTTTGGGAATATTTTTTAAGTTTTTTGCGCAAAATTCTGATTATCAACAATGTAAATAATTAATTATTAATCACTTAAAAATAAAATATTGCATTGAAATGTCATTCACATGCCCTGTCCCGTAGGCATTTAAGCATACCGTACTCGATTTTGGGCATGCGAAAAGATGCGCGCTATCATTGGTCGAATTGCGGGTCAATCAATCGCTCAACGCCGCCCATAGGTTCGGAAAGTACGGGAAGTGAAAGAAAAATGTCAGAACAGAGTGCAAGCTTTGTGCTAGGAGAGGGAGGGACAGGTATTAACTGCCTTGACATCGCAAAATAAATATAAACATTTAAAATTGTTTGAATCAAGCTAAAAAGTGTTTTATTTCAAAAATAAACATAGAAATAACTTCTATGCAAATTCATCCCGAAACAAGTAGTAGTGCCATCTATATGTAAACACGGAAAGCTATTTATGGAAATGCAATTTTCTTTTAAAACTTAAAATCAGTGCTCCAAATGAATTGGATTACTGTTCTTGATGAATACGAAAAATGAATGTTCGCGCCCGTCTAAAACAGTTCTAAAAGTGCTACAAAAATATTATGTTTTATATTTTTACATATTTTTGATTTTTTTTTTCACAAACAAGATAGTATCTTAGAAAAAAAATTTTAAGTCAAAGGGGGAAAATAGTAAATTTTTACTGAAGTGTTTGAGGTTCAAGGTATAGATATTATTTTATAATTACTCTTAACCCATTTTTGCCCACTGTCCTGAAAACAGGACGCTTGTTAGTTACTGCTTACAAAAACCTGTAATGGGTATATCATTTTACTGAAGCTGTTTTTCACAAGCTAAATAGTCCTTCTTGAGAAAACCAGTAAGAGCCACTATTTGGATATCAGAGTTTATTTATTGACAGCTATTTTCAGACAAATCAGTCAAGAAACGATCCAGCATGGGTATCCACAGCCACAAAAAGTAAGTGTTTTTTACGAATTTATTTTTCATAAAATAAAACTATTTTCAAAGGATTTGCTAAAATTGATCACATATGCCTTCTGTATTGGTACTTTACAAAAGTGTAGTCAAGTAAGGTATTTTGCGCACACATTTGCCCAGTGTCCCATAAACAGGACGTTAAATAACTTAATAAATATGGCAACGGCGATCTATTTTACGCCTAAAATGTATGTAAACCATTTCAAGTAAGAGTTTTAAGCAGATAAAAATTGAAACGAATTGTTAAAAAAAACTTGGGCATAAATAGGTTAATGCGATATGTGTACTGTACATGTATTAGCATCTGTTTTATCAGTTCAAGAATTATTAATCATAAGACAGTTTAAACTGTTCATATACATTTTCCTTCACAGGAATTTCTATAAAACGTTTTTAGTGATTATCCGACTAATTATTAATGAGGAAAATTTCATGATTACTTGCCCTGATGAAGTAAATATCTCTTGCGGATAAGGTACATACATTTTAAATGAAGAAATTAAATGATTTACAGTCCCCTTAAAAACCATATTTATTGGGTTTCGTTTAACATCTCGTCCTAATTGAAAAAAATAAAAAAAAGTTTAGTGTCGATGCTGTCGAATACTTTGTGCTGCCTTAAAATGTGCATTTTTTCCCCTCTCTTCATTTTCAGTTACATCAAACACTCATGGAGTGAAACGAATGCAAGACAAGCAAAAGAACAAACTATGTATTTATATACCCCAAAGTTATTCACAGAGAACGCTAAACCAGAATATGAAACGAAATGGAATATTTATATCTATTAAATTCACACGCTTGAAGGTAACATTAAATTCAGCGGACTTTCAGAAATCGACAGCTATAATTTCCAAATTTTTATACATTTTACAATTGATTCAAATATATTTTCCAATATTTTAGTGCCAATTACAAATAAAACGTGTTAAAAGATGTAATGCACATTAAAGTAGCCTATAAATTCAGCAATTTTAATAACCTAAAAAAGTTTACTTTAAAATACAAAAAAAAAAAAAAAAAGGTTATCCTTACTAATAATTACCTGTTAATCATTTTTAGAAATCACATTTTTACAGAAACATAGAAGCGGTACAATTTAATTTATAAACTAATAAATAGAATGTTAAAAAATGTTTTAAAAAGCATTTATAATTAAAATAGGCCATTAAAAAAAAAAACAAAAATCACCAGCAAACGATTTTTTGATATGATGGGCACGAATTTCTCATACTCCTTTGCTATTTGATTTCTTTTCAAATTTTAGCAAAGAAGTTCGTCTGTCATGAACTTAGTGTTGCTTGTTATAAAAATGCTTTTTCCATCTTCTACCACGAAATTATGAAATTTTTAAGTAAACATTTTTCTTTTATTTTTATGGAGAGCTGGGCGAATTCATATAGACTGTATCGCAGAATAGTTTTACCTTTGTTTTGCCGTCGAAAGATCAATCGGTAAGTCGATTCAACCAATGATAGCGCGAATCTTTTCGCATGTCCAAAATCGAGTACGGTATGCTTAAATGCGAACCTGAGATATTCTGTCATTGGAATGAAAATAAATGGCTTTACTGCACACCCCTCTCCCCCACCGAGCCCTAGACAGACTTCCATTACGCATGCGTCACCCAACTCACAAATCAGCGACGAGCTTGAACAAGTTGGGCGTGAAGGTGAAACAGGTTTGAAAGTTGGAAACAGGTTGTAAAAGCGTTTGGTTGAATTACGGTTCATTCCATATAAAATCAACAAATGGGCCGTGCTGCACCATTTTTGATTTTGATCATACTTGGTAGGAAATATGCACCAATATTCTGTACCTCCAAACTGTTTTATTTTTTTCTCGAAAAAATTTTATTCTCGAGATGTAGCCATTTTTTTTTGTTCCGCCGATGAGTAAAATTCGGCATTTTTGATCTTTTTTCTAACAGCTCTGGTAAATTTACTTAAAGTGGTAGAAAGATCAAACATGGCTTATTTTGAAGCTAAAAGAATAAACTTTTATATTGTGCACCAAGTATGATCAAAATCAAAAATGGTGCGGCACGGAAATTTCTGAAAATTTGTTGATTTTATATGGAATGACCCTTACAATTCTTTTAATAACGATCATTCGAATGATCGGATAAATGTTGTAAAAAGAACGCATTGCCAGGGCCGCGCCAAGCCTGGTCGGCGTCTTCGTGCAAATGTCTTCTGAACGCCTTATGCAGTAGCGTTCGATTGTTAAAACCAGCAGTGATGTTTTATAGACAAATATAATTTAGAAAAAATAAGTTTCGCTTATAATTTGTTTAAAAAAATAAATAAATAAAAAAGCTTGAACATCTTGTGTTTTATCAAACTGAAATACATTTTTGAAAACATACTTTTTTAGATTTAAATAAATGGTACTGAAAAAAAAAACATTACATAATATATACAAATAATGTATACCGTATATATTAATTTTTCATACTAAACACATCTAATACTAAATAAATTGTTTGACACTATTATCCTACAGTTCGAAATAAATTAATTTAACATTTAATTTGCTACAAATTTGAAAAACATGGAACTTAAATATATGTAAGCACAAATGAAGTAATATGCATTTTAATTACTTATTCACATTAAATTTTGCTATCATATTCGATATTTTCACGCAATCGCATTTGATACAATTACAAAGCATACAACATGCGCAAAAAAAAAAAAAAAAGCTATTTAAATTAAAACTAGCTCAAATAAATTGTTTGAGACTAGTATCTGACTAGCGTATTTATTAATTAATTATTTACAATTTTAACAAGAAGTTCTGTCAAGAACTAAACGAGCCTACTTTCCCGTACATCGACATCGGCATTCTCGCATCTGATCATTATTCTCTTGATTATCTGAGACTGAAAATTATGTCAAACATACCTTTTTAGCACTTAGAGCTGATTTCGAAAATCAAAATATCCCCCTCTCATCAGATGAAATAGACACGTAAAAAGTAATTAACGAATAAATAAAGTTTTGTCGCACCTTTTAAAGAGTGTAACTGTTATAGTTCCTCCGTAGAAAAAATCCTCCATCGTTTTCAAAAACAAAATAATAATAAAATAAATAAAAAAAATTACAAAGAGCATCAAAACACATTTTATCAAAGAAAGAAAAAAAAACTCGTCCGTTAATAAAATGTCTCGAATTTCAGTTTTAATCCGTTGCCAGTTGTTAAATATAAACAAAGAATAAAATGTTCTCGTTTTGTTTTGTTACAAAAAAAAATCGTCTGCCAAAAAAAAATAGTAATAAATAAAATAAAACAAATGAATAAATAAACAAAAATCGTCTGCACAGTCAGTAATTTTTTTTCTGAGCCTGCATTTCCGCCATGTTTTCGGAGTCGGAGTCGGAATCAGTCCTCACAGAAGATTATCCAGGAAATTACTTTACATGCATTATTTATCAAAACCATTTTCTTACAAAGTTAGTTGGAAGGAAATCCGACTTTAAGTTCAGGATCATTACTCAACTTAAATTCCCCGTAGACGCTAATGTTAATTTTTTTTTCTGAACGGTTCAATATTGAATGAAAAATGGCTCAAATCAAAAAGCGAAATATGGGAATGTATGGGAAAGCCTCTCCGAGATCTTTCAAACAAAAAAAGTTTATTCAATTCGGACGGTTCACTTAAAAGTTATCAGGTGGCGAAAGGTTCCTTGAACGGTTCAATGTTGAGCGAAAAAATGCTCAAATGGAAAATTTAAATACGGTAATGAAGTATGTTTGCTGAGATCCTTCGAATAAAAAGAAAAGTTTATTTAAATCGGACTGTTCACTCAAAAGTTATTAGGGGGACAGCTTGATTGAGCGGTTCAATGTTGAACGAAACATTGTTCAAATCGGAAATGTAAATACGGGAATGAAGTATCCTTGATAAGATCTTTCTAACAAAAAAAAGTTTGTTCAAATCGACTGTTCACTCAAAAGTTAGCATCGCGGAACAGGTTGTTTGAACGGTTCAAAGTTGAACCAAAAATTGTTCAAATCGAAAAATCAAATATGGGAATGAGCTGTACTCGCCGAGATCTTTCGAACAAAAAAAAAAAGTTTATTCCATTCGGACGGTTCACTCAAAAGTTATTAGGTGGAGAAAGGTTGCTTAAACGGTTCAATGTTGAACGAAAAATGTTCAAATTGAAAATTTAAATACGGTAATAAAGTATCCTTGCCGAGATGATTCGAACAAAAAAAAAGTTTGTTTAAATCGGACTGTTCATTCAAAAGTTATTAGAGGTGACAGCTTGTTTGAACGGTTCAATGTTGAACGAAAAATTGTTCAAATCGAAAATGTAGATACGGAAATGAAGTATCGTTGAAAAGATCTTTCGAACAAAAAAAAGTTTGTTCAAATCGACTGTTCACTCAAAAGTTAGCATTGCGGGACAGGTTGTTTGAACGGTTCAAAAATGAACCAAAAATTGTTCAAATCGAAAAATCAAATATGGGAATGAGCTGTACTCGCCGAGATCTTTCCAACAAAAAAAAGTTTGTCCAAATCGGAATGTTCATTCAAAAGTTATTAGGGGGGGGGACAGACAGACCGACCGACCGACACATAAATTCCCCATCTCAATACTCTACTTTCAAATTTTTAATTTTTCGATATTCATTTTACCTTTTTATTTTTTTAACTTGGCGATATTTTTTGGACTTGGCGACATTTTTTTTAATTTGGCGATATTTTTTGGACTTGGCGATATTTTTTAGATGCATTAAGCTACTTTTAATACTTTTTTCGTCTTTCTTTTATTCTTAACGGGAAAGTAGGCTAAAAAGGAAAATATGCAACGGGTGTGCGAAACCAGATCTGTGTTTTCTTTTGGTATAGAAAAAGTTCCAAATTAAAATTCTTTTATTTCTTTTGGGAGTAAAAATATGCGCTAAAATTAGCACATAGACAGGCTTGTTGTTTTAAAGTTGTCCTGGGAGCGAAGTCAAAGGGTGCAAATTTTATCCGTAAACAACAAAAACCACGCCGACTGTTAGTATATTGATTTCTCAAAGCCCCCTCCCAGGCCCGTCATTTAGAGGGGACAGGGGGGTCATTTGCCCCCCCCCCCCTGACTTTGAGAGATCAATGTATTTACATATAAGTGGGCGTGGTTTTTGCTGTTTTCTGGTGAAATTGTATTGTTTTTTACCCTTTGCCCCCCCCCCCTGGAAAAACTTGAACTCCCCTTGGAAAATGACGTCCACCCCCCCCCCCCCCCCGCCACTCCAACAACGGACTTGGTTTTCGAGAATTGCAGTCAACTCTCAATCATTTTAAACTAAGACTCTATCTCAAATAACACTCCTTTATTACCTTGCGCCAAACAGACTTGATCATTTTACTGTAAATAAAAAATTACAAAATTTTAAAAGTATGAAGCTGGCTAAAAGTCAATACTAATTAATATTATTGTAAGTTTTACCAATTGAAAAGGATTCGACTATTCTATTGTGACCAATCTGGATAGAATAAAAATTCATAAACAGAAACATTTGTAAGCTGAAATGTGAAAATCTTGACATTGAAAATAAAATATTAACAATATTTAACAATTTTAGTGATTAAAAATATCGTTAAACATTTAACTAGAAAAATGTAGGAATAATTCTGAGTTTTAACTACTGCTTGTAAATCCAAACTACTACTCGTCAAATACTACTCATAAAAAGTTTTCAGATTCACTTAAATTCCTATCGAGCGTAACGTCCGGTTTTTCGTGTAGCCAAAAACCGGAGCATGACAAATATTTGATTTTGGTATGCCCTCTACGTTTTTACTTCATATCTCAAAGTTATTTCGAGTTCAATAGCTCATTGAATACACCATTGTGTTTTGGAAAAAGAAATATTGTAAATGTCAAAGTTAAAGTGGCTCTAAATATCTCTCGAATTTGCATTTGATAAATACTTAATCACACTTTTTTGGTCTGTCAAAATATGACAACACGGTACTGATTATATTTCTGAATTAAAGTATATAGTGGAGGATATTCCCCTTAAAATCGGAAACTGAAATCTTTCCCTGAAAACCAATAAAATTCGGATTAGTAAAAAGGCAGAAATACAGATGCAGTGTCCAAAGGTCTTTTTTTTAATAAAAAAAAAACCAGCGATTGAAACAAAGAGGAGGTAATCGTGTAATTATGGTCAAATTGTTACTTTTTAGCCTACTTTCCCGTTAAAAATAAAAGAAAGACGAAAAAAGTATTAAAAGTAGCTTAATGCATCTAAAAAATATCGCCAAGTCCAAATAAAATCGCCAAGTAAAAAAAATATCGCCAAGTAAAAAAAATATAAAGGTAAATTGAATATCGAAAAATTAAAAATTTGAAAGTAGGGTATTGAGATGGGGAATTTGTGTGTCGGTCGGTCTGTCGGTCTGTCTGTCCCCCCCTAATAACTTTTGAATGAACATTCCGATTTGGACAAACTTTTTTTGTTGGAAAGATCTCGGCGAGTACAGCTCATTCCCATATTTGATTTTTCGATTTGAACAATTTTTGGTTCAACTTTGAACCGTTCAAAAAACCGGTCCCGCGATGCTAACTTTTGAGTGAACAGTCCGATTTGAACAAACTTTTTTTTGTTCGAAAGATCTTTTCAAGGATACTTCATTCCCGTATCTACATTTTCGATTTGAACAATTTTTCGTTCAACATTGAACCGTTCAAACAAGCTGTCACCCCTAATAACTTTTGAATGAACAGTCCGATTTAAACAAATTTTTTTTTTTGTTCGAAGCATCTCGGGAAGGATACTTTATTACCGTATTTAAATTTTCAATTTGAACATTTTTGGTTCAACATTGAACCATTCAAGTAACCTTTCCCCACCTAATAACTTTTGAGTGAACAGTCCGAATGGAATAAACTTTTTTTTGTTCGAAGGATCTCAGCAAGGATACTTCATTACCCTATTTAAATTTTCCATTTGAGCATTTTTTCGTTCAACATTGAACCGTTCAAGCAACCTTTCCCCACCTAATAACTTTTGAGTGAACCGTCTGAATGGAATAAACTTTTTTTTGTTTGAAAGATCTCGGAGAGGCTTTCCCATACATTTCCATATTTCGCTTTTTGATTTGAACCATTTTTCGTTCAATATTGAACCGTTCAGAAAAAAAATTAACATTAGCGTCTACGGGGAATTTAAGTTGAATGTTGATTCTGAACTTAAAGTCGGATTTCCTTCAAACTAACTTTGTAAGAAAATGGTTTTGATAAATAGTGTTTGTAAAGTACTTTTCTGAGTAATCTTCTGTGAGGACTTTGATTCCGACTCCGACTCCGCAAACGTGGCGGAAATGCAGGCTCAGAAAAAAAAATGACTGACTGTGCAGACGATTTTTTGTTTATTTATTCATTTGTTTTATTTT
>JAXGGA010005875.1:0-74356 GCA_038373865.1 Uloborus plumipes
TCAAAAAGTATTATATTAATGTTGATTGAATAATAGTTTACGCACAAAACAATTTCAATCGTTTGCATTTAACCATTGTTACTAAAGTCAAGTGGAAGAAAAGTCCAAGCGCCGTAACGTAACTATGACAACCATCAGAGGAAATTTCACTTCCGGCCGCCTCCTTTGGTTACACAGGGTATAGCACTAATTGCTACTTAAATTGCTACTTTACTACTAAGCTAATCTAAGTAATAGGTTAAACTATTACTTTCTAATAATAGTCGAGACTAGCGGTTGCCACTCGCCAGGGGCAATTTAAAGTATTTGGTTTTTTTGGCGACAACTAAATGTGATGTTGGTCGCCAAACTGGCGACCTACTTTTTTTCTGAACAAAAATACAAAATGCTGATGCATCTCGTCGATTATGAAAAGAAAATAGCCATCAGCATCGTCACTGGCGGCCAATGGAGAGAAAATTGAAACTCATCTGCTTTAAAAAACACACATCCAGATACATATTTTCAGTCTGGAAAATGAAATAAAACTTTGTTGGAAAAATAGTCAAAGATGACCAAATTTATGATTAACCCATTTATACCCAAGTTTTTTTTAACATTTTTTTTTTTTTTTTTTTTCAATTTTTATCTGTTTAAAACTTTTACTTGGAATGGTTTACATACATTTTAGGCTTAAAATAGTTCACCGTTGCAATATTTATTAAGTTACTAGCTGCGTGGCCTGGCACTGCACGGGCTTTAAAGTAGTGAGGAAGGTTTAAACAAACTACACGCCGCCAAGGCGGCTCGCTTTTAAGTAGTGAGGAAAGTTTACAAACTACTCGCTGCCAAGGCGACTCGCTTTTAAAGTTGGGAGGAGACTTATTTGAAACCTATGTACCTACTACATAAGAAAAAAAAACACCTTAAAAATAATAAAACAATACCCAATATAAAAATACTACGCACTTTTATTATGTGTTTAGATAAAAACCCATGTTGTACTAAAACATGACAGATCAAATTATTTATTTAGATTAGTAACTATATGCAACCATTAAAAAAAAGTTAGACTCATTTGAAGCCAACGTATATATGTGCTACATAAGGAAAAAAAGTTAAAAGAATAATAAAACACTACCCAATATAAAAATACTATGCAATTAAATTATGTGTTTAGTACCAATGATACAAAATAGTAAAAACGTTACAAAAATATGACGAATCATATCATTTACTTAGATTAGTAACTATCTTAAATCATTAAAAAAAAAGAAGGTTTGACTCATTTGAAACCTACTTACCTACCTATTACATAAGAAAAAACGAAGTCAAAAAAAATAAGAAAACAATAGCAGTACGAAACAAAAACTATATCGACAAAATCTGCGGTCTTCCCCACTATTTTTTAGCCTACTTTCCCGTTAAAAATTAAAAAAAAGACGAAAAAAGTATTAAAAGTGGCTTAATAAAAAATATCGCCAAGTCAAAAAAATATCGCCAAGTTTAAAAAATATCGCAAGTCCGAAAAAAAAGCCAAAAAGAAATAAAAAGGTAAAATGAACATCGAAAAATTAAAAATTTGAAAGTAGGGTATTGAGATGGGGAATTTGTGTGTCGGTCGGTCGGTCTGTCTGCCCCCCCCCCCCTAATAACTTTTGAGTGAACATTCCGATTTTTACAAACTTTTTTTTGTTGGAAAGATCTCGGCTAGTACAGCTCATTTCCATGTTTGATTTTTCGATTTGAACAATGTTTGGTTCAACTTTAAACCGTTCAAACAACCTGTCCCGCGATGCTAACTTTTGAGTGAATATTCCGATTTGAACAAACTTTTTTTTGTTCGAAAGATCTTATCAAGGATACTTCATTCCCGTATTTACATTTCCGATATGAACAGTTTTTCGTTCAACATTGAACCGCTAAAGCAAGCTGTCACCCCTAATAACTTTTGAGTGAACAGTCCGATTTAAATAAACTTTTTTTTTTGTTCCAAGGATCTCAGCAAGGATACTTCATTACCGTATTTAAATTTTCAATTTGAACATTTTTTCGTTCAACATTGAACCGTTCAAGCAAGCTGTCACCCCTAATAACTTTTGAGTGAACAGTACGATTTAAATAAACTTTTTTTTTTTTTTTTTGTTCGAAGGATCTCAGCAAGGATACTTCATTACCGTACTTGAATTTTCAATGTGAACATTTTTTCGTTCAACATTGAACGGTTCAAGCAACCTTTTTTTTTTTTTTTTGTCGTGTGCCAGCCAGGCTGGCAATTTGGGGTGCGCTGCTTCACTTTTCCAACTGTACCGTTATTTGGTGTGAAGTCCGACTTCCACAGTACACGCATGCCATACGGACCCGTTTATAGGGTAGGCAACAGTTCACACAGCAACACATTCACACAAAGAAAGGACAAGGACAGGAGAGATAAAGGACATCCATGCCCAAGCCGGGACTCGAAAACGGGGCCACACCATCCATGGCAGACTACTCTGACCACTAGACAAGGTTGCCGGTTTCAAGCAACCTTTCCCCACCTAATAACTTTTGAGTGAACCGTCCGAATGGAATAAACTTTTTTTTGTTTGAAAGATCTCGGAGAGGCTCATTCCCATACTTCGCTTTTTGATTTGAACCATTTTTCGTTCAATATTGAACCGCTCAGACAAAAAATTTAACATTAGCGCCTACGGGGAATTTAAATTGAATGTTGATCCTGAACTTAAATTCGAATTTCCTTCAAGCTAACTTTGTAAGAAAATGGTTTTGATAAATATTGTTTGTAAAGTACTTTTATGAATAATCTTCTGTGAGGACTCTGATTCCGACTCCGACTCCGCAAACATGGCGGAAATCAGGCTCAAAAAAAAAAAAAAAAGACTGACTGTGCAGGTGATTTTTTTGTTTATTTATTCATTTGTTTCAATTCATTTATTATTATTATTTTTTTGGCAGACGATTTTTTTTTTGTTACAAAAATTTTTCATTCAAGAGGGCATTTTATTCTTTATTTGTAGTTAAAACTGGCAGCGGATTAAAAATGAAATTCGAGACATTTTATTCACGGACGAGTTTTTTTTTTCTTTTTTTGATAAAATGTGTTTTGATGCTCTTTGAACTTTTATTTATTTATTTATTTATTATTATTTTTTTTTTTTTTTTTTTTTGGTTGAGGATTTTTTTTACGGAAGAACTGTAACAGTTACATTCTTTAAAAGGTGCGACAAAACTTTATTTATTCATTTGTTTACTTTTTACGTGGCTATTTCATCTGATGAGAGGGGTATATTTTGCTTTTAGAAATCAGCTTTAAGTGCTAAAAAGGTATGTTTGACATAATTTTCAGTCTCAGATAATCAAGAGAATAATGATCAGATGCTAGAATGCCGATGTCGATGTACGGGAAAGTAGGTTCGTTTAGTTCTTGACAGAACTTCTTGTTTGAAAGTTAAAAGGCACTTTTGTTTTCAAATGTCAAATTGCTACATTATGTCACAATTAAATATTAAAGGCTAAAATCTTTGCAATTGTACTGAACTAATAGGAATTATTTGCCTTATTATAATCATCATAGGAGGGCCTAGAAACGCCGTAAAATAAAATGCTTTTAAGAAACGAAATGAAGAAAAGGGAACCAACAATGAATTTAAAAGATGTCGGCATAGCAACGCAATAAAACGTTAATAATTTGATCAGAAAAGAGGTTTTCGAACTCAAAGTTCAAACGCTTGTAACTTTTTTTCTAGTGGAGATAAAAGCCCCAAATCAATTCTGGGCTTAAAAATATCGCTCTATCCAATGGCGTAAAAATCAAAACTGTGAAATAATTAGTTTATTTTTTTATTTTTTTTTTATGGTTTTAATGAACCAAGTATTGCAAGAAATCGGGTGAAGCCTTGCAAAAGGCAAGTTTAAAAATTGAATACCTCGTGCTGTGTTTAAGTTAAAGAATCGAAACAAACTGCATAGGACGGAGAAAAATTTTCTGCTTCCAATGATATACAATATTAATATGTGCAAGTAATTTTTAACTCCAGTATTCGGCGATTTATGTGAACATTGCCTTATAATCTATATAATCTATATATAACATTATTATTTTTAGTTATAACAATAACTCCTACAGCCTAAAGCCTTCCTGGATAAATGGACTATTCAACACAAAAAAAATTTTTCAAATCGAATCAGTAGTTCCTAAGATTAACGCGTTCAAACAAACAAACAAACAAACTCTACAGCTTTATAATATTAGTAAAGATTTAACGTCCTGTTTATGGGACACTAGGCAGATATGTGCGCAAAATACGACCTTACTTGGCTTTACTTTTGCAAAGTAACATCACAGAAGGCATCTGTGATCAATTTTAAGCAAATCATTTTAAAATAGTTTAGTTTTATAAAAAAAAAAAAGCTCGCAAAAAAAACTTACTTTCTGCGGCTACCCATGCTGGATCGTTGCTTGACTGATTTGTCTGAAAATAGATGTCAATAAGTAAACTCTGTTGTCCAAATAGTGGCTCTAACTAGTTTTCTCAAGACGAAGGACTATTTAACTTGTGAAAAACAGCTTTAGTAAAATGATATACCCATTACAGGTTTTTGTATGCAGTAACTAACAAGCGTCCCGTTTTTAGGCTACTGGGCATAAATGGGTTAATAAGCAAATTAAATAAATTATTTATTTAACTTCAAGAATGCATGTGCGTTAAGTTTTTTTTTTTTTTTTTTTTTTTTTGTATAATGTCTTATTATTTGGATTTCAAACTGAATAATTTTACTTTCCAACAAAGTTTGTAAGTTTTTTTTTAAATATTTTTCTTTTATGAGTAGGAATTTAGTTAAGATATATGCAAGTACAAATATGCTATTACCAAATGCAGAATGAAGTAGAGTGGGATAACAGTTTTGGAACATGGTTCGACGCGACCGCCAACAACGCCGAAGTGGCCACTAACCTTTTTTGGTTTTACTAGCCACTGGCCACTATCAGTTTTTGTTAGTCTCAAGCTTTATTTTCTAACATCAACAAAAATTGCTAGATGAAATTTTCCAAAATGTTTAGTTCTTTTTTTTTCCAAAGTTGTAAACCTGGGTATTACTTTTCCTCCGATTTCGTCTTCGTTCAAAATTGGAGTAAACTTCATAATGGAGGTGTTTCCTTCAGTCAATAAACTACGTTTCGTCACTGATAATAATAGCATAAACAAAAAAATAACAAATTTTAAATAACTTTCCACAATGTGTCATTTCTAAAACGAAGTGAGGTCTCATATGATGTCACAAATGAACAAACTTTGGTGGAAAGCCAGGTCGAAGCATCAGCCGTATTGGATCTCTGGTAAACCAAGCTCTGCAACAGTGAAAAATTTGACCCAAAATGCCGACTCGTCTATAAAGTGGCTCTGTTTGGAGCGTTTTGTACACTTGTGACGCCAGCAGCAAAAATGAAACACAAACTCTGCGTTTTTCTATTTTTTAACAAAGAAAATTAGTCAAAATTGAGAAAAAAAATAATTCACCCTCCCACCCTCCACCCCCCACACAAACACACCCTGGTTTTTGACAGTGTTCTTTTAGAAAATAAAATATTTTTAAAAAATTAGAAACACGCGTATTCATTCAGCTCGAAAATGTACCTTTTGTTTTCGTTCGTTTACTAAAATTTCACATCATGTTCTGCATTATTTTCAATTATCAAAGTTAAAATTTTAATCTTAATCGACCATGTAAAGTAATTATGCGAAAATCAACCAATTATTTCGTCCAGCAGATCATGCGATTATTGTACAGTTTAAAATGTTATTTCATTTTTACTTTTTTTTTTCCATTCTTCCTTTTCCATATGTATTAAACTGAACGCATTTTCAAAACAATGAGATTCATTCACTTTAAATATCTGAAATAATGAACGTAAGATGCTTTTATGAAGCAGTCGTTTCGATAATTAGACTTTAAGCTTCTTAAGTTAAACCCATCATTGTTATTTGTTTTCTTAAACATTTCTCTTAAAGAGTTGTTACTAATCTTTTATTCATCACTTAAGACTGATAAGATTAGTTTAAAATCCTAATTGAACAGATGGGAGCAACTATTACCAGGCGTAATTGCATAGCTGTTTTTCTAAAAATAAAAATATATCATAACGGTGGTTATTAGCTTTCGCATAAAATGTTTAAGATCTCACGCTCTGTGAATATTTTATACTAGAAGTAAATTCTGGTGCAGCAAAGTATTAAAACCGTGCAGATAAGGTCTAATGAAGTAATTTTGTTTGAAAGGTGATTGCCCGTAAAAGATTATTTTTAATCGTGACTGATCTTTTTTCTTTTCATGTATAAAATATAGAGAAAACAGAAAAACAAGAAATAAGATACTGCAACGCCTTAAATTGTTTTTTGAGAAACTGATGAGGAAAATCGTTATTTTGCAAAATTTTCTGTAGCTCAAATTTTTCACTCTGTTGCAGCCAAAAATCAAAAACAGCTTTGAATCGATCTGGCAGTATTTTAATGAATACTGGACAATATAACTTCTATGCTTAATTAGCCGCTCTGAATTCTCAATGAAAAAACAAGATGAGTCTTGATTCTGATAGTTAATTAGGGATATTGAAATTCAGCTGTGTTACATTTGTATTTATGACAAAGTTTTCTGAAATTTTCAACAAATAATAGGTTTAGAATTCATTTATTCTCTTAGCATGACATTTTATTAAAATTAGATGATTTCTTTTCTCCTCTCGCTTATTAGTTCACTTTTTTGTACTCTATGTAACAGAGTGGTCAAAATATTTTCAAGAACTTCATAAATTACTTAAATATAAACCAGTGATACTTAATTATGTAAAAATAAATGGAAAATCACTAAGAGTTTTTAAACATCTAGAAGTTTTATTTTTTGGTTCGAGGCTACTCTACTCTTATTAAAATAATTTATTTTTCACATTTCTCTCGTGATTCGAAGTTATCCTCAGTAGCAGGATAATTTTACACAAAGTTATAAATTTATTTTAGATAGTTTTAAAAATTAATTTTTCTTACTTTTGAAAATATATGCAATACTTTAGGAGTTGCTCATCAGTTTCATGTGAATAATTGCAAGCTGATATTATTAAAAACTGGGAGTATGTATGCACCAATCTACGTCATACTTATTTCTCCGTAAAAGCCATTGAGCTGTAAAAGCCAGTGAACTGACCACGAACCATGTATCAATAGATTCGTAATTTTTTAGCTCTCATATTTCGCTATTTTACATAAATCTCCCATTTTAATTGGCAGAAATGTTACTAAAAGTGAAAATTCTTAAGCACGTCTTCGTGGGTTCGAGCAAATCACGAATGGAAGAAGCAAAGGTACACTTCTGGCCACCCAAATTGCAACACCAAGAAAGACTAGAGATATCACAATAAAATTTATTTTTTAGATAACATGTTGACCAAATATCAAATGATTAAATTTATAGACTTCTGTGAAGTGTCGTTCCTGCCAAAATCAGTAGCCAGAGTAGCCGCCATTGTTGCAGATAACCGCTTCCACACACCTCGGCATTGATTCAAAGAGACTTTGGATGTGTTCTTGGAGTACAGCAAAGCAAGCAGCTTCCACATGTTGCCAAAGTTGATCTGTTGTAGCAGCTGGGGATGTAATCTAGGTCAATCGTTGAGCAACCATGAATCACGTGCTTTCTATCGTCGAAACATCAGTACAGCGAGATGGCCAGGGAAGCAACTCAATCTGGCGGTTGATGAAGAACTGTTGGACAATGCGTGCTATATGTGATTTATGGCACGTGCATTATACGTGCATTATCCTGTTGAAATATGGCTGTGGGTAAGCCCTGAAGGTAAGGAAGGACAACCGGCTGTTTAAAGTACCGTCAATGCGTACTAGAGGAGTGCGAGAGTGATAGCCAATACCGTCCCATACCATAATACCCGGTGCAGGACCAGTGTGGTAGTGTATAACGCAGCTGCTTAGCATGCTCTCTCCACGGGGTCTCCAGACTAAGGCCCCTATATATACGAGCCGGCGCATCAAGATTAAGTTTCACCACTTTGGATCCAACGCGTGCTTGTGTGTTTGAGAGGTTGTCTTTTCTGGCCAGTAATCGCGTTTTGGTAATTTTTCACTGTGAGCAATTTATTAGCGGCACGCGGATTTGGCAAAGCTTAGCAATGTGCCAAAACTTTTTTCTGGTAACCCTACTCCGCAACAATGAAAATATGAAAGTAAAAGTTAAGGAATTGGATCCAAAGTGGTGAAACTTAATCTTGATGCGTCGGCCTGTCTATATAGCGGCTCTACTCCAGACTATCCAGACCGACCATCGTGGTATTGCAGACAGAAGCGTGACTCGTAAGTGAAGAAAATTTCATTAAATTCTGCCATCTACAACCTTCTTTTATCGTACCATTGGCGGTGGAAACGTCTGTGGTTCTGTGTCAAGGGTAGACGAAGCAATGGACGTCTTCCAGACGGACCACTCTACTGTAAACAACGTCGAATGGTACGTGCAGACACTGGATGATGCGTTACAGACGGAATGTGCTGTGCTATGGTTCGTGATGTGACTGAGCGATCCGCCACTACCATGCGCACAATGCGTCTGTCATCACATAAAGTGGTGCCCCGAGGTGGATGTGATTCACCAAGTCGGTCCGGTGTACTCTACTGCATCCAACGATCACATATCCGCATCACAATTGTTTGATTTCATCCAACACGAGTGCCGATTTCCCTGAAAGATAATACATAATCTCTGTTCGCCACTTTCCTTCCTCTGTTGAACTCGGATACTTGATCAAAAGATGATCGGCGTTTCCTACTATACGTAATTAATTTTTTTTTTTCTTTTTTTGAAACAACCACAAGAAAAACACAATTGGCGAACTTAAAATCGTCCAAATCTCCAAGCCTTAAATACCTTTCAAGGTGGCGCCACAGGAGCGCGTGATGGGCGTATGCGCTTAAATTTTAATCATTTGCATATCTCATCTCCCCTCATGCATGTTGTAAATTTCATCTAATTTGCACGCTTCCTTCATGGTGTTGCATTAACGGTGGCCAGCAGTATAGAACCTGGCACAGCTCCAAACTCTCTCTTAGCTTCTTCCATTCCAAGGCAAAGGTTTCTCTCTCGCCCGCTCTCTCTCTATCCCTCTCTCTCTATATATATATGTATATATTTTTTTTTTCAACAAGGAAGTAACATGTAAACGGTAAAATCAAGCACGGAGAGTGAGTAATTACGTGAATATCTTTAGTGGTTTTTTGGTATTCGATACGATTGAAAAGGTAGATCTTAAATAGGGCTTGCAAAGTGACTCTTCCAAGATCGAATGGATCTGTTCAGAAGATCACCGTGCTGTGACGCACCCGACGTATATTGTTAGAAATGGAATGGTTCTAGAGGTGCACTAAGCTGAAAGGCCAAAGTACACCGCCGAAAGTGGTGTAAACTGACCCGACGCACGAGCACCCCGTTGCACGAGCCGTCGTAGGCGGCAAGGTCTTGGTGGACACCTTAGGCGTCTAATCTAGACGCCTGGCTCGCACTTTTAAAATACGAGCAAGTCGGTTAAAAAGAGAGAGCTTGTGGATCATTGTCACTATGATGAACCAGTACGAGTATTCAATAATAGTTTCATCCCTTATCCCTGATATTATGATTAATATAAACTAGCATTTTAAAGTAAGCAAAATTATCACGTTATTCCATAAAATCAATGGACATTATTTTTAAATAAACTACTTAATGAACTGTTTGGAGTTTATCAGATAAATATATGGATCAGAAAATTATTAACTCAATAAACATATTTAAGCGATATTAGTTTTATTTACACAATTCCCAAGCACACACAAATCAAGTCAGTAAAGTTTCGTAAAATTATTCCCAAGGCTAATGAATATTTAACACGTTAAACATGACAGAGATTTTGCATTTTATTTTCCGATTAATTTTGAGCAGGAATTTAATCAAGTGAAGTATGTTGATTTTAAGAGTAACTAGCGTTTTTGAAGTGTCTTTAAGCACTCTTCAAAGAACTCATATCTGAAATTTTATTTAAAATCGCCTGCTACATTTTTTTTCAAATGCAGCTATATTTTTTTAGATTTGAGTTAGTTTCTGGATGGTGGGTGAATCTTAAAGTAGCAATCAAAAAATTAATTCCCTTGAAATCCACTTGCATGTCACATAAAAGCGTTTTTAATAAATATTTTGAGATTAACTTCTAAGTTGATTTCATTATGTATTGCCATTTAATTGTCTAGTGTTTTATTTTTCAGAAAAAGGCTATGGTAATGAGTAGTAGAATATAAAAGCGACAGAGCTTAGAAACAAATTGAAAATTTTATCGAAACGAACATTGAATCCTTTTATAATAACAAGAAATATTTTTAAAAAACCACGAATAGTATAATAAAGGTATCAAATTTTGAAAATGGCTTGTGTAATCTATTCGTTGATCTTTGGATTACTTATTTTTTGACAGGATTCGACAAAATGTGTAGGAACTTAGTTAAAATATTGCTAGATAGGTGGCGCTGCAAGTTATAAAAATATTTTACCATTTCACTTTGCCCTGCTATTTCACTTTGCCCCACATTCCCCTACATTTGTATGTATGTATGTGTGTACGATAAAAATGTAAACTGTGAAGACAATTTTAAGTAGTTTTTCAGTAGTCTATTTTTATCACAAAATTTAAAGCCTTTGTAAAAGTATATTTCACCGAATGAGCTCTTTATATTGTAGTTCAGCCAACACTAAAGAATATCAGCTGGCAAAAAAATAATTTCTGTATACGTTGGTTTTTCCGGCTATTGTTCCCAGATCCCTCAAATTTTCAACTAAAACTCTGAATGAAAGGGATTTAATTAAATAGTTTGCACTTCATTTGTACAGTATTTACTTTAAAAATTTATCTCCCCACCCCTGCTCACCTGAAACTATTTAAACTAATATCTTTCTCTCTTTCTTCTTCTTTTTTTTTTTTTTTTTTTTTTAAATAAAACAGAGGGTGGTAGCAAATGTCTTACAGAGTTCAAAATTAAAGACCACCCTAGTTCGGACATACTAAAAATAGGAGGAATACGAAACATAATAGCTGGATTTTAATTAGTACATATGTATTAATCGTAATTTAAAGAAAAATATACTCAATTGATGGGAAAAAGCTTTTATTAAAACATCTATATGTATGAAAATGAATGTATGTATATTTCTTTGTTTGTATGTTTGTTCCTTATACAAATCCATAGTTTTTGTTGGATTTTCATCAAACTTGGCACAGAGGTTCCTTGATGCACTGAAATTTACATAGGCGGGTTTTGAAATTTTTAAAAAATCCAAAAAGCTCAAAACTCAAGTTTTTTGCCTCAAAACGACCATTTTCTTTCAATCTTGGCTATATAGAGTAATAGCGATAAAATTTTAAGGCTCGACCGATGCATCGGCCAGGCCGATGCATCGGCGCCGATGGTTGAAATTTTTCCCATCGGCCATCGGCATCGGCCGCCGATGCTAACTCGGCAAAAACATCGGCCCATCGGCCTCGAAAACATCTAAATGCCGATGCCTGGCCGATGTTTAAATAAGAAAAGTTTTCTTGAGAGGAAATTTTGTCTCCTCTATTTTTTACTTCACAATAAAAGTACGTTCACCATGTGGCTTGAAATCGAGCAGCAACGGGACCAAAACAGTTCTGGATGTTGGAATTTTCCGAATCGGGCAGATATCGAAATTTTCATTTTTGTATGTGAATGAAAGGCTTTTGTTTTTCTTTTTCATTTTAAAAATGTTAGCCAGATGAATTTGGCAAACATTTATTTTAAGAGAAGACGGGATCTGTGTTGTAAAATTTCGAGGAGGGATCCACCTGTGGTTTCTTTGTTATGTGATAAGATTGTTTTCTTTTTTTTTCTGAAATCTAATATTGTGTTACTCAATTCTAAATTATCCAGTCTCGAATTGAATATTGAAGCTGTTACGATTTTCCCTTTAAGTCATATTCGTTTAAGCAGGAGTGCCCATCTGCGAGGGCCATGGCCTATACTTGCCCGTCTAATTTTTAAAAGTTTTTTTTTTTTTGGGGGGGGGGGGGTATTTGAGTTTTTTAAGCTTTTATTTTGGTCTCCGTGGTATTTGGATTTTTGCTCCGCCATTGCTCTTGGGGGTGGGGGCAACCTTGAGTTCAAAGCAAAAAAAAAAAAAACTTTTCCCATTGACTTATCCTGATATGTCTTGACCATGAAGCAAAAAACTAACAAGTATTTATATGTATGCATAAGCTCCCCCCCCCCCCCCGCAAAGGCGATAGCACACCCTCTTCAAATGCTACGGAACATCTCCTCTCCAAAAGAGATTAAAAACCAAGGGCGGATACAAGGGAGGGGCGATGGGGGCGATCGCCCCTCCCTTTAGGGACTCTTCCACAGCGGTTCTTAGATTTTGAAGTTCAAAAAAGGCAGTTTTAGTTGATTTTTGATGATATTAAGAGAAAGGGTGAGGATTCGGAGCTCTGATCTGGAAATTTTTCGAAATGGAAGACCAAAACATTTGTAACCAACATGTGTTAACAAGGGTGCATGGAGAAAAAAATGGGCAAGTAAGAAAAAAAACTCAATCGCCCCTCCCTTGGAACATTTCTGGATCCGCCCTTGTTAAAAACCTGCCTAAAAATGTATGCTTCTTAAAACTTCAATGGTGCACTCTACGTTTTATCAAATGACCATATCAATTGTTTTTGCCAAATTGGCAATCTCATTATTATTGTACAGTAGCAACCGCTTATTAAAATCACCAGGACATTCGATTTCATAAAGCGACTGATTTTATAAACTGGCATACCTACACTTAAAGAAAAAGTTTTTAAAGATCAATTAAATGAAAAATAAATAAATTACTGCATTTCTATGTAGTTTTAAAAGTTTCAAAATACAGTAAAAACTAAATGAAGTTTACATTTTTATTTACATACGGATCTTAAAATACTGGCTTATAGACATTTGAGATTAATGGAAATCGTACATACATAAAAGAGTGCAAATTTGGCATGCATTTCTTCGTCTTCCGAAACTCTTCCACTTCTTGGTGCTACATAACTTTGAAATTTATTATGTCTATGGCATTTTTCAACATAATTGTATCTGTTGTTTTCAAATTACTAAACATACGCTTTCCAAAAACTTGATTTTATAAAACGGCAATACTGATTTTATTAAAAGAAAGTTTTAACATGTTTTGATATTGTAAGGATTCAGTTCCTGCAGATTTGATTTTAAAAAGTGGCTGATTTTATAATCCAGTGATTTTATTAGTGGTGGTTACTGTACTAACCACCACTAATAAAACTAATAAAGTTTTATAAGTAAAGCTTCTCGCTTTTCACCATTTCTGAAAATTTATTAACGCTCTACTAATATTTTAAATCTACTTTTAATACGTTATTTTATATCTAATGTGTTAAATGTAAAAATTTTCATATTTTAAACCTTTACTACGCGCTCGCCAAATGTTGCCAAAATCGTTGTTACCTCACAAAACGTAAGTACTGAAAGAAGTTCAGACCGTACGTGTTAGCTTTTCGCTTTCTATGGTATTATTTTGATTTTGGTGCTTAATATTACTAAAACACCATGGAAATTTTAGATAGCAGCTCAGTGAATCACAAACTGGCGAACCTACAACTTCCTAGAAAAAAGAAAAATATGCATTGAATGAAGATCCAATTTTCAGTTTCTATAGTCCCTGTCGAGAGAACTTAAAAGATCGACAATTTCATAGTAGTAGTTTTGTCAAATACCGCCCAGCTGATACCGAATATAGAATCATATTTTTGTCGCCATCTTTGTCGTATCTTTCTTTGTTATTTATAAAACACTTTGCGATTATATCACTCAGTTGTCTCCAAGTTATGATATTAGTCTGCATTGAAATTAAAATTGATTAGTAAAAAAAAGAAAAGAAAAGAAAAAAGCACATTTGGAACATCGGATTGCAGCTAAGAAAGTATCTGCATGACTACACTCAGTAGAAATGGTACGAATGAGTTCTCAACTTACTATTTCTCTGTCTCTCTCATACAGTTTTTGAGTGATACAAGCATGTGCAGAAAAATCTAGTGAACACTAAATCGAGTGGTAGTAAAGTAGAAATTTAGGCCAAAATCTGAATGACTTTATCGTAATGATTACAATTACAAAAAAAAAAGTAGTAGGAAATGAATATGTGACTCTACAAATCTCTTATAAACATTTATTTTTCTAATCTTTTGATTTTTTCCCCATCGGCCATCGGCATCGGCCATCGGCCGATGGAGGAGGAAAATAATCGGCAATCGGCCATCGGCCAACTTTGAACCATCGGCCAACAATCGGCATCGGCCCATCGGCCAAAAAGTGCCATCGGTCGAGCCTTATAAAATTTAACACATTTAACTATAAGTATTTTCTAACAAAGATTACGATTAACAATGAATTATCAATTTAAGGCTCACCTATTTTATTTTAGCGTAAAATAAGTTCAAAATAATTACTACTACAATTATTTGTATTCAACCCTATTTACTACTATTAGGAACCACTATGAATGTTGTACTAATAAGCACCCGGGCAACGCCGCGTAATAAATTAGTATATAATAAATATTAAGACTGAGACTATAAAAGACTACCCAAGAAATACAAGATTTCTTAACAAGAAAAAAAAAATCTTTATGAATGCATGCAGTTTGAAACCAAAGGCTTAAAAATGGAAACTATTGAAATTTGGCCAGTATTTGCATTCAAAAAAATACTGAAGTTTGAAAAGTTGGTTGCCTTCTTTTTTTTTAAGTTTATGCAAAAATTTAATATCATATTCTGCCTTGCTAAGCACAAAAGTGGTACACGCAGCGGAATTCTAACTGAGGTATTGCTTTTCAAAGTTTTGCGCCTTTATGTATTTGATTCAGGTGCTACTATGTCAGCTTTTTTTTTTTTTTTTTAATATTCTCCGTTCTCAAACAACCATTGAATATTACATTCAGGTAAAATACGTTACAAAAAACCACCTGATGAAAAAAACTCAATTTTGATTTTTTAAAAAATGCAGATACGACCTCTGCGCTTAGTACTGCAGTATTCGTGTTGTATTCTCAAAAGTTTGGCTTCAGGCACATCGGAATTTAATGTTTATATTTCGGCTTTTATCTATTTTTGGATTCATTTCTGACAAAAATTAAAAGAAACATTCGCTAGAAGTTCATCAGTGCAACGGCAAGAAACTACCATCATGCGATTTTTTAAGCTATCTGTAGAACTACGAATTGAATGGGCCTTTTGATTCTTTGCATTATCTATCCTTGGAAGTGCTTAGATAAAATCATCCCTTCATTAAGTCTCGCTTCAGATAAATCCCTTCCGGACAACTGACCAATTTCTTGCATCGCGTTCGACTTTAATCATGTAAGGGAAACTAGGGACGTTAAATCCTCTTCTTTTACATACATTTTCGATACTTTTCTACCTCAAAAAGTTGATACTTTTTGGTAGCTTATAATGCCTGGCAACAAATATCGATGCACGTTCTTTTTTAAATTAAGTTACATTTTAATCTCTTTATAACTGATTTTTCAAGGCAGTAAGAACTGGGTCAAATTTCCACTTCAGCACCCTCAAGGGTATTTATTTGGAATCGGAACTTGGAGGACCTTGTGACCACGAGCATATTTAGCGTGCCTCAGTCACTATTAGTGAGCACGCTGGATATTCAACCGGCTGGGATCCAAACTGGGACTCCCGACCCCCATTCACGAATTCGAAGCGGACAACACGGCCTTAGCCAACTCAAGCAATTTATACAAAATTCAAAAGTAATTCGAAAATTTAAAAAATGGGAAGAAATACTTCGAAGTGCGCACGCCTACTCTGCGAATTAATTTTCTTACCGAATATTATAAAAATCTCCTGGTCGGTCTTGGTCCTAGGCAAGTAACAGACATACATAATTCCCGAAAAAACTTATTGTTTTTTAAGTCAACCTAGAGACTGGAGTATTGTTTGTCAATTTTAAATACCATATTCAAGCGAAAAAAATATTTTAAACGTTCTAAAGACAAAAACTTGTTCTAGAGTTAGCGATAAAAGCATAAGCTTTTTTTTTTTTTTTGCAACTCCTCGCTATTTTATTAACAGAGCTTCTTCCAACACTTTTTAATTTACTTTTCAATCTTTCGCTTCAAAAAATTCCAAAACTTTAACTTCTGAAACAAAGAAAGATTGACAAATGTATTTCCTAATAGAATTATCAGTTTAGCATCGATCAAAAAAGCGTAAAATCTTCATTTTGTTCTTTCTTTAGTTGCATTCTTCTAAACGTTTAGTTAAAAATTCAGGCAAATTCAATTAAAAGATGGTTTTTATCTTATTTGTGTTTTTATTTTCGAAACTAATTAGTCATTCTCGACTTATAGCTGTTTAAAATGAAAAGTTCCACCAGAGATAAATAAGCCTACTTTTCCGTATACCAACATTGGTCTTTTAGCATCAGATCAATATTCTCTCAATTATATAAGGCTGTAAATTATGTCAAACATACCTTTTAAACATTTAAAACTGGTTTCCTAAAACAAAATGTACCTCTCCTGAACAAAATAATCTTTGATAATATAGAAATTATATCAGATTCAGTATCTTAAATTGATCAGTACAGTGCAACCGTTACTCTTAGGACCTTTATAAATTCAGCTATATTTCGTTCAACTTTGCAGGGTACAATTTCATGAGAGGCAAATTAAGGGACAAAATTAGAAAATCAATAAATAAAAAATTTCCACTAACATAATATCAAACCTGAATAAGTAAAACGTAAATAAAGTAACAAATAAAGCAGTATTCCCTTTTTAATAATACAAAGACAGATTTTCTGATAAAAAATAACGTTTGATTTTTTTTTTTTTTCAAAAAAAGGAATTAGAAATTAAAATATCAAAATGAATAATTTCTACTCAAATCAATATCATGCAGGACATGACGGCGCAGCACTGACGATTGATGGTGCCATTTATTGAGTTGCCGGGTAACCAATATGGCATACGGATGTGTGCGAGTGCTGGTTTTTGATCTGGGGTCCTTCGTGATGGTAATCCTTCTCTTTATCTACTTATCCTTAAGGACTTGACGGATCAGGGGCAAAGTTAGTTTATGTGCTTTCGGACGTACGCCACACGCTCATCGCAATTCGTCATTACGAAAAATATGATTTGAATTCAAAATGTCAACATTCGATTTTGTTTCTTTCTTACATAAATGACGCTCTGTAAAATGGGACATAAAACATTCAATTCTTGAATAATGGAGCACTTTTGCAGTGCTCAGGCAGCACTCGAGCTCATTTTAGCATGTCTGTCAGGCATTGACTGATTGAGTGTATACTGGACCGTTCACCTGATTTATTTCGAACCGACTTTCATCTTTGCTCAAATAACTACCGAGTTTTAACACAGTGTCCTTTACTGGTGTAGCGATAACAAAAATGACTGCCATTTTTATGAAAATAGATGCATTTATTATATCTCCAAGAATTCACTAAAAGAAATGTATTTACAAAACGACATAGCAGATCATATAACTTACAAGAGCCAACTTAGAACTCATTGCCAAAACGTGCAGTAGACCAGGCCCGTCATTTAGAGAGGCAGGAGGGGTCAATTGCCCCCCCCCCCCCGACTTTGAGAAATCAATGTATTTACATATAAGTGGGCGTGGCTTTTGATGTTTTCCGATGAAATTGCATTGAGTTTGGACCCTTTGCCCCCCCCCCCTGGAAAAACTTGAAATGACGTCCGTGCAGTAAACTGTTTAAATACTTTTAAGAGATGCAAAGAAAAGGATACAAGTAAATCAAAGCAAACCATATAGTCACTTTACGACAGAAATTAAAGTTCCAATATTCTGTATGGAGAATTACACAACTTTCGGTTGAGATCATCGATGTGGCCAGAAGTGGATACTGAAACAACACTGCGCCAAAACTACTACGGAGAAACTCTTTTATGCAATACACCGCCAACTCGGTATTCCATCCAAGGACTGCAGTTTCGTGCTTGTTGGCACTGGTCAGTCTGGAATAGGAAGTAACCAAGTTGAAGGCAGAAATCCTCTTATAGAAGCAAAGAGAGTCATAAAAACTGGTAGCTCATGTGAAATTAGAACACCAGCAAGTGTGTGTCTTGGCTTAGCGGCGGTAACTTACTGTTTTAAACTCTTTTGTATTTTCCCTCCAAGCGTCGTAGCATCAAGCATAGATTTTATATGTTGGCCTAACATCGAGCATTTACTGTAATATCGAAAATGTATGATTACACCTACTGAATTTCAGTCATTTCTATAAAGTATTATCCATCAATATTCTACCAGCCATTCCTGTGCTGTATCTTAACAGCATCATATGCTTCCGCAAGCACTCACCAATTATGTTGGTACTAAGAATTTTTCCTATGTTTATATAAGAAATCCTCTGCAAGTGCTCTTAGCAATCATTATAAATAATAATAGTTGAAGAAAAGCTTATGTTCGAATAAAAACTTAAAATACATTAAATAAAGAAAACTTAATTTCAGTTAAAATGCCCATTTTCAAAGTAAGCAGTTAAAAATTGCAAAATATCGAGCTTCAAAATAAACGGCAGTGCAATAAGAATGTCGTAATAATCTTCTTAAATTGCCTCATATTATGAAACTTTTTATTGAAGAACATTTTTCTTCAAAGGAGTTCTCTTTTCCTTTTAATTTCTCTTTTCTAAATATTGAAACTGGCGCTTTTAATATTATTAACCGCAAACCTTGAAGAAGAGTAAAAATTCAAATGATAACTTTTACTGTAAACTTAACACGTAAGTACTTCCTCAAAATCAGCTTATTGAAGCAAAGTAAAATCCAGTTTTTTTAGAAATTGAGACGGAAAGGGGAATTTTTTGATAGTTTAGATAAACTCGTAATCCGATTGCAATTTTTTTCATTAACGTTATTAGTTAATGCTCCTTAGAAGTCATCTTTGTTGCGTATTTTTTTCTGATGGTGAAGCAGTATTGAATTTCAGTTTTCAATTGATTAGAAACTGGCTGCTATTTTTTTCTTTTAAACCAGCTTTTTCCACCCTTTTCATTCTTTAGAAAACCTTGTGATGATGTACTAAGGATGAGTTTGCTCAAAATTGAAGAGTTTGGAGGATGATGGAGCTGTGTTACATTTTTTTGGAAATACACTCTGGACAATGGCAATTAATGAATACAGGTGAGCAAATACAACTTGGTACATCAAAAAGTAAATGTCATTAGACCAACTTCATACGTTCACTAACGATAAAACCTTAAAACAAATAGCTGCAACAACTACAACAACAAAACTTGGAACTTTAATTACTCGCAATTTCGGTTTTGTCACATAACCCCTTCATCTCCCAAGCCCTTCAATTATATAACCCTGATTTTTAGGTTTTTATCATTATCCTTGTCGTCTCAACCCAAAATCAAGGGGAAAAACTAAGAGACCAAAACGCATTTGCTGTGCCGAAAAGGCAATTCTGAAAATGTACGCTATTCATGTGTGGTAGTTTTTGATTATACAAAATTTCTTCACAGGAATTTCGGTCGGAACGAACTTCTGTTCTAGTACAAATAACAAACAGGGGAGGGGAGATGTTGCGTAAAGATGAAAATCATTTATTGAAACACGTCAACATTTTTACAGGTGCCTAAACAAAAAAAAGAGACAATGCTATGCAAAATGAGAAAAGGAAACAACAATCGGTGGCAAATTAGCAGTATAAAAACCAATGTTCCTTAAATCGTGCTAAAACTGCTGTAATTGTAAAATAAACTCCGTTAAAACTTACCCTCAAACTCAACAAAAGGAGCAATAACTGCTAAAATGAACCTGTTTTTAGCCTACTTATCCGTAAAAGTAAAAGAAAAACGAAAAAAACATGAGAAGGGTCTTGATGCATCTTCAAAGTATCGCGTAGTCCAAAAACTAAATTCAAAAACAAATTAAAGAATTAAATAAATATTGAAAAATTGAAAATTGGAAAGTAGATTTTTGAGTTGGAGAAAATGCGCGTCAGTCAGTCTGTGTCGGTCTGACCCTCAACCCCCCCCCCCTCACAATAACTTTTGAGTGAATAGTCCGATTTGAGCTTTTTTTTTTTTCGAAAGATCTCGACGAGCACACCTCATTCCCAAATTTGAACGATTTTTCGCTCAGTTTGAACTGTTCAAAAAACCAGTCCTCTAATAGCTTTTGAGTTAAGAGTCTGATTTGAACAATTTTTTTTTTTTTTTTTTTTTTTTTTTTTTTTTTTTTTTTTTTTTTTTTTTTTTTTTTTTGAGAAAGAGAGAGGCATATTTCGTTTTTAAAAATCAGAGTTGAAAGCTAGAAGTGTATCTTAGGTACACATTTGCAGTCTTAGGGCCCTCTCCACATTGTCGTAAAGCAGAAAAATAAAGCAGAAACGTAAAATGGATTGCATAGTGTTTTATGGAAAGTACCCGGATTTTCGGTTTCTGCTTTCGTTTTCGGTCGCGTTTTACGCTGATGTGGAGCAGAGCCCTTACACAATTAAGAGCATATTGATCAGATGCTAGAATATTGATAAAAGCGGGAAAGGAGGCTCGCTTAGTTCTGCTTGTCTATTTATTGCATTACATAGCCATGTGTAGCTATGTAAATATTTTACTGTGGAGTCGCATTCCATTTTACCGCAAGGGACTTACGCAAATTTTATTGCTGTAAGGTGAGTTATTCTAATTTTACTGTTTGATGATTACTTTTTGAGATAGGGTACAGCATTGAAACAATACCTACTATAACGTTTAATCACACAGACATGTTCAATTTGAACTTTTTTTCTTTTATTTTTCTTTTTTAACCATACTTCAATCAAAAAGTCAGGGTTATTAACCGACACCATTTTTATGATACGAATTCGATTGTGTGTTTCTCACGCATCATTAGTAAAGATTTGGAATGCCGAACTCCTTTAGCAAATTACTCACTCACATAACTTGATAACAAATTTATTAAAATCCATGAATGAATATTTGAGGTGATGCTTCAAATTAAATAGATTATGCGAAATAGATTCTCCATTATGCAACTTACAAAACTGGGTGATGAATACCAATGTTTTCTCCAAATTAAATTTAAATGCAAATTCAAAGCAGAACTACCATGAATTGTTCATTGTCATGGCTTCAAAATTCTCTAATATGATAATGGCATTTCTAGTTGTTAGAATTTTATCCATGAAATAGTTGATCCAGTAAGCTTTACAATATGATATGCTTTATCTTTCTTTATTTAAAACGAAGTAGCCATTCCAATTCATTCCGATTTCAAAGCAGTTATGCGTTACCCAAAACAAAACTGACATTAAAAAATGCCTAATATGAAAGAAAATCTCTTTAACATTGGTATTTGATTTTTTGCACACAACAGTAATCTGTTTCAGAGGAAGCCGGTTAATTGAATCAGCCGCTTGAATGAATCAAATCGTCAAAAACAGAATAAATCCAGCTTTGTCAAAAGAGCAAGGCTTTATTGAGAATCAGCAGTTTTATTGAATCAAAACTGATTAGAACATACGCGATTCATTTAAACAGAAGCCGCTGTATTACTTAATTTTTAATTTTCATAGCTTATTACTTTCTTCTATGGATAATACATAGGAAAAAGTATTGGATTCGTGAACATTTTCAAATTTTTAATTGACATTATGTGCACTTTTTTAAGCTTCTATTTTGACCATTTTTGGAAAACGGTTTCGCCTACTCTTTTGAAAAAGAAAAACGTTAAACATCTATTGAAATGTCAGAAAAAAAGAAAAAGAAAAAACATTAGGCGGCATCATACGCACTCATAGACAAAAATAATTTTATTTTTCTAAAATAATCATTAGTTCAAAGTGAAAATTGAAAAAAAGCTTACGCATAAGATTACATAAAATTTTTGTTTAAATTGATGTTAGATAAATATATTTAATGAAATCTACTTCCAAAGAATTATTTCCCAGAAATCATTCTCAAAAATAAATCAAATCAATTGATTGTTTAAAAAAAACGTTCACAACAGTTTGAAGCAGATGTTTATTCTTAACAATACCTATATATTTAAAGAAACTTTAATAACTTTGTGAAAGCTAGAGCAACGTACTGTTACTGATGCTAACTTCCGCTTAACTTAATGTACATCAAATATTAGAACATCTCAATGATTAAAAATTAAATTAAAAAAGAAAACACCTTAAAAGTTAAAAGAAATTCTGTCTTAATCTTTACAAGTGGAATTACTAAGCGGTGGCATATTTCCTGTTCGATGCCTTGAGGGAAATTTCGTAAGCCTGCATCTTGAGAACATTGTATGTTTTAAGTTAGTTCAATATTTGAGAGGAATAAAACAAGCAGTTCTGCATAGGCTTTAGATAAAGAAAATTGTATTTTCTTAAGCTAAGTTGCTTTTGCACTTGCTCATAAATATTCATACTTTCAACTCTCATACTGTATGATATTCGTTTTGAATATGTTTATCTTCTTGCATTTTCATCTGTCTCTAGAAATTTCAATTTTGTCGCTGAAGGCTTTTAGAGAACGATTTGAAGAATGTGTTTTTCTCCTTGAAAAAAGAAAGAGTTTAGGGTGCAATTGTTTGCTCTACGTTTTAAATAAGTTAAGCTTTTTCAGTCCATTGTTCGTTATTCGTATAAAAATTATGTTCCTGAAATGGTGAATTGAAAAATCTGCTGCGAGCCTGATTTCTTGATTGCTGAATAAATTTTATGTACTTTCCAAATCAGTAATTTATTTATGTGTGTATTTTTCAATTTTCTTTTTTGTTTTTGAAGCTGCGCTTTAATAACAAAAAAAGTGGCTGGGCGTCAAAATTTTTGTGGCAGTGGTCTTCGCCCATGGTTGGGATTCATGAAAAAATGATTGCCAGTTTTGGGGGAATGCACTAGCAGGAGCGCCCCGAAGGGGGGGTCACGGGAGGTCACTGTGACCTCTCAATAATTTTCGCATTCGGCATTTTGCTGACAATTCGGCAATTTGAAGACAATATTGCAGCATTGACATTATTTGTTCTCTTTAGTTTTTAGAATTGTTTTTTTTTTTTAATTCCTAATGTTTTTTCTCACGAAATGTTATGCCTGTACGACATGTGTGCATGCTTGTATTTTATCGTTCGGTAAACTTGGAACTTCATTCGACAAATTGATAACTTTCCCAATCCCAAAAATTTTAGTTTGGGGTGCCCCTGCGCTCTACGTCTGCAAACGGTTATTTAAGCCCAATACGCAGCCCAGTTTGAAACAAACAACAAACATTATAACTAAGGCTGGGCTCTAATTCAACAAAAATGGGTGTAGCAGTGGGGTGGACTGGCAGGGCTGCAGCCCTCTCCGAAACTCTAAAACGAATTTTTTTAAGTTAAGCATTGATCTTTTTTTTTTTTTTTTCCCTTCTTTTCTTTTTAAAGTCGCAACATCAGAACAGTTTTCAGATTAAACAATTAGACAAAATTAAAAGAAAACAAGAAAAATAAGTTTTCGTAAAGTTTTGCTTCGTCTATTTTATTGTATGTCACGTTTATGAATATCTTATGTAATTCAATTTTGTACTTTTTTATAGCAAATATGTTTTAGAAACACCAATTATGCTTGTTCACTCATCCAATTCTTAATTATACTTAGATAAATGTGATTGAAACCCAGTATTAGGAACAATAGCACAATCAATCTGAACATTAACGATATTAAAGCACAAATTTTCCAAAATATTGCAAGCATGTTATTCAAGAACACCTCCGTCAATGAAGGAAAATTTCAACCTTTAATTGTACCATTTTCAATTTTCAACAAAACGCTTTCCTTTTTAATACGCTTTTCTTAGTTTCACGTGTGAGTTTGCTTTTTTTTTTTTTTTTTTTTTTTTTTTGTTTCAGTGGTCGGAAGTTGCGCGCTACAAGTAGCGAAACTACTGTAGTAAAAATTGTAAAAAAAATCTAAAAAGGACAAATGTTAGCAAAAAAAAGGAACAGTTCTGTCAAGAACTAAACGAGCCTACTTTCCCGTACACTGACATCGGCATTCCAGCATCTGATCATTATTCTCTTGATTATCTGAGACTGAAAATTATGTCAGACATACCTTTTTAGTACTTAAAGCTGATTTCTAAAATCAAACTATACCCCTCTCATCAGATGAAATAGACACGTAAAAAGTAAATCAACGAGTAAATAAAGTTTTGTCGCACCTTTTAAAGAATGTAACTGTTACAGTTCTTTCGTAGAAAAATTCCTCAATCGTTTTCAAAAAAAAAATAATTAAAAGTACAAAGAACATCAAAACACATTTTATCAAAGAAAGAAAAAAAAAAGAAAAAAAACTCTTCCGTGAATAAAATGTGTCGAATTTCATTTTTAATCCGCTGCCAGTTGTTAACTATAAATAAAGAATAAAATGCCCTCTTGAATAAAAAATTTTTGTAACAAAAAAAATCGTCTGCCAAAAAAAAATAATAATAATAAATTATATGAAACAAATGAATAAATATACAAAAAATCGTCTGTACAGTCAGTCTTTTTTTTTCTTTTTTTTTTCTTTTTTTGAGCCTGATTTCCGCCATGTTTCCGGAGTCGGAGTCGGAATCAGAGTCCTCACAGAAGATAGATCAGAAAAGTATTTTACATACATTATTTATCAAAACCATTTTCTTACAAAGTTAGTTTGAAGGAAATCTGCCTTTAAGCTCAGGATCAACATTCAACTTAAATTTCCCCGTAGGCTCTAATGTTAAGTTTTTTTCTGAACGGTTCAACATTGAACAAAAAATGGTTCAAATCAAACAGCGAAATATGGGAATGAGCCTCTCCGAGATCTTTCGAGCAAAAAAAAGTTTATTCAATTCGGACGGTTCACTTAAAAGTTATTAGGTAGGGAAAGGTTGCTTGAAGGGTTCAATGTTGAACGAACAAAATATTCCAATTGAAAATTTAACTTCGGTAATGAAGTATTCTTGACGAGATCCTTCGAACAAAAAAAAAGTTCGCTTAAATCGGACTGTTCACTCAAAAGTTATTAGGGGTGACAGTTTGTTTGAACGGTTCAATGTTGAACGAAAAATTGTTCAAATCAAAAATGTAAATGAGGGAATGAAGTATTCTTGATAAGATCTTTCCAACAAAAAAAAAAAGTTTGTTCAAATCGGACTGTTCACTGAAAAGTTAGCATCGCGGGACAGGCTATTTGAACGGTTCAAAGTTGAACCAAAAATTGTTAAAATGGAAACATTAAATATGGGAATGGTCTGTACTCGCCGAGATCTTTCCAACAAAAAAAAGTTTGTTCAGATCGGAATGTTTATTCAAAAGTTATTGGGGGGGACAGACAGACCGACAGACCGACACACAAATTCCCCATCTCAATACCCTACTTTCCAATTTTTAATTTTTCAATATTTATTTTTCTTTTTTATTTCTTTTTGACTTTTTTTCTTTTTGGTCTTGGCGATATTTGTTGGACTTGGCGATATTTTTTAGATGTATTAAAAGCCACTTTTAATATTTTTTTCGTCTTTCTTTTATTTTTAATGGGAAAGTAGGCTAAAAAGGAAAAGTAAGAAATAAATTCAAAGACGATTCCTATTTCTATTCCATATTCGAATGAGGTAATTTTTTAACCTAAACCACTTTTCGAATTTTTTCGGTCGATCCTCAAACGGTGTTTTCTTTTTATTTATTTATTTTTTTTAAAGTAGCGAAGTAGCAACTACATTTCAGAATTAGTGTAGCTCGCTACATTTAAAAAAAAAATATTTGTAGCTGTAGTTAACTACATTTATAAAAAAAGTAGTTGTAGTTGTAGTTCGCTACAAAAAATATGTAGTTTTTCCAACCACTGGTTTGTTTCCATGTATGTACTTGTACATGTAACTCTGAATAAAAGTAAAATTCACGTTCTTTATAAAGATAAAAGTAATATATTTAATACTATTATTAATACTAAAGGCAAAATTATATTATATGTGGATGTATTATAAGTGCATGTAAACTTAGCGGATATTCAATAGTTTTGAAAATCAGAGGGAAATCATTTGCTCTAAAAGCGTATTTTTTAGTTTTGTTAAACTATAATTTAATTATTTATAGTAATTATAACGATAAAAAATTTTATGATGCATTTTGTCATATTAAATTAGCATTGATATCACAAATTCGAAGCAGTTACTTCTCTTAGCTACATTTTATGCGGCTACCCCCCCCCCCCCCGAAATGATTTGTCTGCGTACGCCTTTAGTGTGTTGGGAGCTCGAATTGGATTTTGGGGGCCATAAAATCAATTGACACTATATTTGAATTATTTTAACTACAATAGAGTGCCAAAGATTACGAGGGACGCCTCCCCCACCCCCCTTAGTACAGCACTGTTTATAACAGAATATATAGTGGAATTAATAACTTCAGATAAAATTATTTCAAAAGGATCGAGTTATCAATTCGACGTCCTGAAATTGAAATTACCTATAAGTATAATAAACTCAATTTAAAATGGAAAATACCAAGCTTAAAATACTTTCATACAATTTATATTCCAGGCTTTTATTCCCAAGTACTCACGAGGTTTCGAAAAATTACCATGCGGGTAATCATACTATAGTTTAAATAAGATCTGATAAGGATGAAATTCATTACAGTTTCTTTGAAACTATAAGATTTCAAAAGCTTTCAAGTAATTATAGGCGCATCATATTCTCAAAATTAATTACAGGATGCAAACAATTCATCTTTAATTCGGCATTTCAGAATGTTTAAATACTTCTCTTAATCTACGAATTAGGATATATAGATTACAATTACAGTTTCTTAAAATATCATTATAATGTTGGTCAATCTTGGTGTCGAAAACAGCTTACATGATACTGTATCTTCTGTCAATGGTCTGTTAAGGATGCTATGGATCAAAATCATCGCTGGTGTCAACTGAAAGGAACTGACTAATGCACTTGTTGTGACAGAGAACTTCGTATTACTCCGATTACAGAGCAATTGTGGAGTTAAGTTTACAAATAAGGGTATGAGAAGCAGACTGCAATAATTCCTTTAAAGTGAAACGCGTCAATTGCACTAATTTTAGTTCTATCGATTGCATGTTATAGGGCATCATTCATAATGGTCTCTTTCTTCTTTTCTTCTTCTTCTTCTTCTCTCTCTCTCTCTCTCTTTTTGATTAATTACCAGCAACTGATTATAAAAATGTTGTTACAATGACATAAAATTCCTTAAAATATTTTTTTATTAGGAAAACAAGAATTAATAACTAACGATTTGCAATAAATTCCGTTTGAGGCAGTATTTTTCCTTAGTGAGTGTATATAAAAAAGTACTTAGTAGGGGTAAGTGGTGTACCTCGGACATATGTGTACCTCGGACCTAGGCTGATTACAGCTCTGCTTATTAAAATATTTGAATAGCAACATGTGTAGTTGAAATATGTGCCTCTAGAGGTCTTACTGCATACCTTTCTGTTTTGTTGAAAGTTCATCTGATTGAAATATTATTATAAAAAGAAATCCACCATTCAAAAGTAAGTTTTTCCGGTTACTTTTGGGTATTTTTATTCTAAAACATATATTGTTTATTATGAAATGAGGGTCATGCATTATGCAGTCATGTTCTAGCTATAACACCGTGTGCTTGAAACAAAGTTAATCCTAACTGTAACACAATGGTCAGATACTTTGTTTTTTATATCCAAGTGGTGTACCTCGAACCCAATACAAGTGGTGTACCTTGGACCGGTCCAAGGTACACACTTCTGCAGTGCATAACAATTACAACTCCTAAAATTTTATGTTCTTTAGTTTTTTGAAATGCCTTTTAAAGTTCCACTGAAATGTTTCCTTCCAAAACTAAAAAATTTAACTTAAATTATAAACTTAATGTGCAGTTTTGCAACTGCATAATCATGATTTATGGTAAAGCTAATGATGAATTCTTAACTGCATTTATATGTGCAATACACCGCTAACTCGGTTATTCCATCCAAGGACTGCAGTCCTTGGACGGTTTATATAACGGTGAATAAAAATATTTTTTGAAGATTTTGATTTCCTCCCATCTAATGTCAATGATTGCCCAGTGCAAAAGCAAGAAGAAAATAACACACAAAATGATTTTACTGGTGTGTCAACACTTAAAGCTAGTACTGTTTTGCCAAGCATAGTAGTCCCCTGAAGAAATAAGGCCATATCCAAAGGCATTACCGAAAAATGACCCCATAGGAGGAAGACCTAAAAGAACGTCTTGTATTTTGACCGATACATCCCGGAAAGAACGTCTTGAAATAGAAAAGGCTAAAAGGGGCAATGAAACAAGTAAAGCAAACTAAGACAGTAAAACCCCCTACCAAGCCAGCTAAGAGTTAACTTTATTATTCTTTACAGTCTGAACTTGAGAATATTGAAGACTTTTATGAGGAATCCAATAATTCAGAGGAAGGTTTTAATGAGCTAGAAGATGTAGAAAACATTAATATTTAGATTGGCGATTTTGTTTTGGTGAAATTTGCTGGAAAAAAAGCTATCAAATATTTTCTTGCAAAGATTATTTCTATTGCTAATGATGAATATGCAGTTAAATTTGTAAAAAAAAGATCCAAACTGTGAGAAGTTTACAAGAGAAGATCCTACCATTTATGAAGTTGAAAAAAAGGATATATTCAAGCTACCACACCCAGTACTATCTAGTTAATCAGAAAGGTAGCTCGAGAAGTTAACATTTGGAATTGACTTATCCAATAACAATCTTGGTTGGAAATAAGTGCAGCTTAAAAAAAACCTCTCTAGCATGGTTTTCAGGAGATAGAGCATCTTGGTATTTTTTAAAAAGGGAAACGCGTGACAAGATAATAAGATCTAAATTTTTATTTATCTTTGAAACAAATTAAAAATGTATTTCTAAATTTATGTGTGGTATACTGATTGATAAATAGTGTTGTTCTTACTGAAAATCATGTTTTCTTTACCTGTTAATCATTGGTCCAAGGTACACCATCCCAAAACCCAAGGTACACCACCGGTGGTGTACCTTGGTTCTATGTGCATTATTATGTTTATTACAAAAAATGTAATTGAAATAAGTTTAAGAAAATTTTAAGATAATTATATGTAGTGTAAAAAATCATAAAGTTTCAACTTATGGTATTTGTTTTTAAATTTGGCAAATAGTTATGAAATTAAAAATTGAGAAGCAAAAATAGGTCCGAGGTACCCCACCTTCCCCTACAATGTATATAAAAAAGTATCCAATACTTTGCATTAAGTTTCAGTTAATGCAGTAAATTTACCAATTCAGCATTATCAACTTTGACAATTTAAGCTTATCCTATTCAAAAAAATAAAAACATAGTTTCTGTCAGTTTGTCTTTCGGCTGCCCGTTTTTTGCCTTGAAGATAATGCTGGTTTTTAAAGCTTTCTTTTGGCTTTATTCTGCTCCAAATTTGATCATTTAAATCTCATCTTTGCACTGGTATATGGTAGTAGCGTTCCACTTCTTTTTGAAAACCACTCTTTACATAAATCAATGTACGAATGTTTGTATGCTATCTCCTCAAAAGTGACGAGGAGTTAGGTATTAAACCAGATACAAAAGAAAATCAAGATTTTCCAAGAAGCCTATTTAATTCAGTATCTTTATTCAGCAAAGACTAATTAACATGTGAAAATTTAAGAAAGTGATAAGCAACCATTCTCAATTTTAGAAGTCGAAACATACGTACGGAATTCAAAGAAATGTCAATCAAAAGAGCATTTATTATTATTTTCTTTTTTTTTTTTTTTTTGCTTAACATAGTTGGTAACTGCTAAGTTCCCAACGAATCACATTTTCACTACAGAATTAACCTGCTTTTAAAAAAATGTATTGACATCTAATATCTTGCAAGAATAAAGAGGGGGAAAAAAGACTTCAAGGTCTCATTGAAAAGTAACACATCAATCCAAAATATTAAAAGATCGTTTTTTTGGGCAGCACTTCTTGTATTTCAAACGAATAAAAATATCAGGTTAAAATTTTAAACATTTCGTATGAAAAACCAAAACGCACAAATGGTTTTAGAGAAAACAAACTGATGGAAGATTTTTCTCACTAATATAAAACAATGAAAGATGACAGGGACGTAGCTACGAAAGGGAAGGGAGACGATTCCCCAAACCTTATCCCTTCATTTTACGCCACCAAAGGTAGCCTGGAAATATATTTTTGAAACTTTAATTTTGGAACATTTCTGAGGAGAATTCCCGAACCCCATATTTTCCCCCAATGTTATTTACATTGGCTTACTGTCATTTTAAAGACACAACAACTTATTTAGGCCATCAATTTGTACGGGTCTTCAAGAGTATACTCTCATCTAGACACCCGAGAAAAAACTCCCTCCCCCCCCCCCCCCCCATCATTAAAGATCATCGGGAAAATCCGTCCCCACCCCCTCCACACACACACATAAATTTGGAAAAATTAAGGAAATCCCACACAAACTTCCGATTTTGCCTTTATCATGAAACAGCCTCTGAAATTTCGTTTCTAAGGCTTCAATTTCGAAGAAATTTCAGGGTGAGTGCCTCCGAAAGTACTGATAATATTATCGAAAATCATCTATTATGGCAGGGTTTCTGGAATTTTCAATTTCAGAAAATTACCATAAAACGACAACCGAACCTCTATTTCTCGGACATAACAAAACTTCATAAACTGCGTGCATAATAGTTAACTTCGAACTAAGGATGCGCCGATTAATCAGCCATAATCGGCCCGTTTGCCGATCATTAATTAAAAAAAAATTGCCGAATAAAAATTTTTTGTGTGCTTGTATATTCACTACATGTTATAAAGCATTAAAAATAGTGGTGCAAAAACAATTAATTTTTATTTTTTTTTTTATTTTTTTTTTTTTTTTGAAATTTCATATTAAGAAAAATTTAACGAAAATTCCCAAATTTCAAATTGCTCCATGGGTCATAAATCTTTTCAAACTTTGAATTTCCACTTAATTTCCAATCATTAGTCATGATTGCATAAATTGTTGCATTACATGTAATGTTTTATGAGATAATTTATAAAAGATGGCTGGAAATGAAAATTTATATGAATTTTTCAGTAAATACGGTAACTTTAAAAATAAAAAAGTCGAATTTCTAATTTTACGGAATTGTAATGACTAAAATTCATAAAAGAAATTATAACTAGACAGTATCTTAATGTATTTCTAAAGTTTAATTTTAATCCAATGAATATTGCAATGCATGAAGCAATTTTAAAAGTTGGGAATTTTCATTCAAAAAAGTTTTTAAATTTTAAATTTCAAGAAAAGTATTCATTGTTTTTGCACCATTTTTTTATGCTTTCAGATGTAGTAAATATACAAGCACACAAAGTTTTTGACATACAGATCAAAAATTGATTTTTTTTTTTTTTTTTTTTTTTCTGAAAAAAAAAAACATTTTGAAATTATGGACCTTAAACTTAAAACAGCAATTGTGGGCCATCTTTGATAACACGTTTGGGAGAAAGATCTTGATTTTATGACTCCAACTAGGATTTTTTTTTTTTTAATTAAAGTCTAAAAAACAAACTTAGATAATCCTTGTTGACTTAGGGGAATGCTCTCCAACGGTTTTTTTTTTTTTTTTTTTGAAATTGAATTTATGAAAACGAAATTTCAAACAAAGTTCAATGATGGGGAAAGGAAACTGTCAGCATTTTGGGGGAATTTGTCCGAAACTAAAGTCTTAAAAGTGCGATTGTAAGCTATCTTTAATGAAGAGTTAGAGGGGAATGGATGAGGTTCGAGACCCTAACCTGAACATATCCAACAATAAGGCAATTAGAAACGCAGTTGTAGGTAATGTTTAATGACATTGGGGTAAAGTGGTGCATTGCATTTAGATATGTTAGGGAAAAGTACATTTGGGGTCTCTCCCAATCCCAATGAAATGTAATATGAAATGTATTATATAAAATTAAATTCTTTAAACAGAAGTTTGATGATCTTTAAGGGTTTAGGAGGGGTTATAGGCTTTAGCCTGGGAGGGTTGCAGCACCATAACCTCTCCCATTTTCTTTGTAGTTTACAGACACATAACTTTTCAAACGCTCTCTTTTAACTTTTGTTTTTAGTTTAATTTCAGTCAGAATTGAAATTGAAATATACGTTTTGAGTTTAATTTCCTTGCATGATGTTGTTGTGTTCATATGTTTAGAGCAGAGTTAATCGATTTAAATTAACCCGATTTAAATCAGTTGATTTAAAAAAAAAAATCATCGATTTAACTCTTTATGGCCCGACGGAACTCAAAGTCTCACTTATATTAGTTTAGTATTATGAATCCTAAATGGCTGGAATCAAATTGGCACTTGAAACTACCACTCCTTGTATTTTGCTGAGAGGCCGACAGATGGTACCTGAGATCGAAAACAGTTTTCTTGGGGGCCCTAAAGCGTGGGGGCCTTATTAGATCCCCGAGACTTTCATTTTTTTCTCGATATATATAGATATATATATATGTTGTTTGATGTGTTTGTAACTAAGAAGGCCCAAAAAATATGCAAAAATTCATTGTTAAATTAATTTGGGACATAAAGTGTTAAAGCATGATTTTTAGAAAATGAATTTTCAAGTTCAAAAGAATGAATTTAATGGGCATGAAGTTCGGAGCATTTTTATTAAAAAAAAAACAATAAACAAGCAAATATTAATTTAAAACGATCTTACAAAAAGAAAACTTAGAACGATTCATATACAGGGTGTCCACTCCAATCGTGGACCAATAGCTAATTTCTAAACCGTTAGAGATAAGCATATAGTTTATTTAGGAAAAAATCTCCAAATTACGAAAAGAATTTTGGGTCTATTCAATGTTTTTCAAAAAATCAAATTTTGAAAGAGTTACGAAATTTAAATTTTTATACAGCCCCCCAGTCCTATCAATCATATTTAGTAAAAAATTCTTGACACTGTAACGTTTAAAACTAAAAAAAAATCACTCTTCTACCACAAAAATTGACCGAGTTATGACGTTTTGAAAAATCAAGATTTTGAATGATTTCGCATACGGTCCCTTAAGCGATCTCTCGATGACGTCATGAAATAATGCAAAATCTTGATTTTTCAAAACGTCATAACTCGGTCAATTTTTGTGGTAGAAGAGTGATTTTTTTTTAGTTTTAAACGTTACAGTGTCAAGAATGTTTTGTTAAATATGATTGATAGGACTGGGGGGCTGTATAAAAATTTAAATTTCGTAACTCTTTCAAAATTTGATTTTTTGAAAAACATTGAATAGACCCAAAATTCCTTTCGTAATTTGGAGATTTTTTCCTAAATAAACTATTTGCTTATCTCTAACGGTTTAGAAATTAGCTATTGGTCCACGATTGGAGTGGACACCCTGTATTTATTTAATAAAGTTAATTGAAACCAAAGAAAAATAACAAAATCATGGTTTCAATAACATTGGAAAGAAAAATTTCAAACCATATATATATGAACTAAAATGTTTGTTGTTTTTAGTTAGGTGTTAAACTATTAAAGTATTAAATTAAAAATGAGCTTGTCATACAAGCCTCTTCAACATTCAGTCAAAATGCAGTAAGTCAAAACAGTGTTAAAGTATTAAATATGCATATTAATAAGGCAAGAATTCAAAGGGTAAAAAGTATGCATTTCAGTCCTTGGTGAATTACATATAAAGGTTTTAAAAGTCAAGATGTAGGGGTGTTTATTTAATCATGGATTTTATGTTATGGCTCTTTAAAAAATAAGTACATAAATTAATAAAAATCATTATTTGAAGGAAATAATTCAATGCTATTTTTATTCTTTATTTCCACAACTAATATAATTCTTTATTATTTTCAATTATTTAATCATTCGAATTATTTTATAATTTTTTTAATTTTCAAATTATATTATAATTTTTTCTACATATGTCTAAGAACAATCAAAACTTTGCAACAGGCTCAGTTTTAAGAGAATTCTATTTAAATCAAATAAATCCTTTTTTATTTTTATCGTGATTTTTATCAACCCTGTTTTAGAGTTTTTCTCCGAGCAGTGTTGAAGCTTTCCGTCTTTTTTTTTTTTTTTTTTTACTTCAATGTGAACCACTCTATACGGCCGGAATTCAAGTAAACACGGACGATCGCAACTCCCCATTGCAATCGCAAATTCCCAAATTTGGATTCAAGTGAAAAGTTACAATCGCTACGAGATGCTATTTTATCGTAATTCGACTTCCAGTAACGATTGCAATTGCGATCGCCTCGAAGCGATTACAATGGCCACTTTCACTTGAATTCGGCCCTTAGAACTTCTCTTTAAAAATGTCATTTTAAGGAATATTCAAATAGAGCAAGTTCACTTATTTCTGTACCCTCAGAACCAGACTAACGTAAATCCATTTTCGTAACTTTTTAGCAGAGGGCGACAAAGATGCTATATACAATGCAATAATATTAAGGTGAAAATCACCATTTTTGTGAACTTAGGTCGTTCTTGTACTGACGTACAGATTTTGCATTGAGAAAAGGGCGTTCGTAGTAACACCGAAACCGGTCAGTGTAAGGCCCCTATATAGACGAGCCGGCGCATCAAGATTAAGTTTCACCCCTTTGGATCCAGCGCGTGTTTGTGTGTTTGACTGGTTGTCATTTCTGGCCAGTAATCGCGTTTTGGTAATTTTCATTGTGAGCCATTATTAGCTGCACGTGGATTTGGCAAAGCTTAGCAATGTGCCAAAACTTTTTTCTGGTAACCCTACTCCGCAACAATGAAAATTTGAAAGTAAAAGTTAAGGAATTGGATCCAAAGTGGTGAAACTTAATCTTGGGCTACGTTCGGAAACAGGCACCGGTCGCACCGGTGGCACCGAAAGCGTTCGGAAACTCAATTACGTCACTTTTGGTGCGACCGACCGCGTTCGTAAACACCTTCGGTTGTTCATTTTCGGTCGACCGGAGAGTAACCACTTCCACCGTGGTTGAAAGCCGGTTAGTGAGGTCACGTGACACTTTTTGGCCAATCCACAATGAATTGATGTTTTTGAAAAATGTCTGCTCGTCGTTTAAGAGTTGTATTTCCATACTGAGACTTTTAAATTGTGAAGATGTTCACAACAATCTGTATGAAAATACAACAGACTAGGAAATAAAAAAAACTGCATGAATATGCATTGCCTAAAGTAGGATTTTACCGCATCACTATTTCAGGATCGTGATCGACTTGTATTGATATTGTTATTTGTTTGATTACTGAGTGATTGCATATACGATGACAGAATTTAAAGCTTAAAAGCTTGCATTTTTTTTTCTTGTGGATGGGTACTGGGTAGGGGAAAGTACCCCAAAACGGGATAGCTAACCTATTCTTCACTTTATATCTTTTTGTATACAAGGTACATTTCAAAGTTAGAGGCCATTTAAAAGTATACACCTTTTGCATTACTAAACATACCTTTGTCATATTTGTTCGGTATTATTTATGTGAAAAATACTGGTTTCAAAAAGTCTTATATGATCCCGTTTTACCCGACCAAGGGTGGGTAAAACGGGATAGGGAATTGTATGTTATTATTTTGTACTGATTTTACTTTTGATTTAGTTTTTAGACCAAAAATAGGCTACGTAATTGTAAAGTTGGAAAATTACATAACACAGAAATCACATAAAAATGTATCGCCTTCTTTGTCTGCTTTGGAATAAGCTTCGTGGACCCATCCCCGGCAGCTCGAGCATTGTATCCAGCTTCCTTCTCCAGCTTTCGATTCACGATACAGAGAGTTGCAGAAAATACATGCATCATCTTTTTCAGTTTCATCTTCTGAAGACGACGACGTCCAACCTTAGTTAACTGATGGTTTTTTTTTTTTTTTTTTTCGTTGTTGCTTCACTTTTTTTTTTTCATGTTACGTCCATTTTCTTCCATTTTTGCAAATGATTTTTGTGGGGTTTTTTTTCAGGTTCAGAGCAACATTTTTTAAATTTATATGCCTGTTTTGCATCTCCACCTGGTTTTCTTTTACGCCTCATTTGGTTCGTTTTCGGAACATTCAAGAGACTTGTTTGGGCAGCCCTTTTTTTTTTTTCAGCTTTTAAATTCTTTTTCGTTCTTTTTTTTCTCGTTCTTCTTCCAACTCAAGTTTATAAGGGCTTCTTGTTATAAATGCTGTTTTCCCTCTTCTATTATCGTGTTTATTTTGAGGTCTTGGTCCAATCACTCGTAGTGGAGGTAGAATATCTTCGGGTGATATGGAAAATGACAGTGAAGGGCGACAGTATAGTCCAAGTCCTTTGACTCCTGTTGAAGTGAACGGTTGGATAAGTCCTGCATTTGTGCTAGTGTTATCTTTGCACTAAGTGATTCTTTCAATACTGTCTCTAGTGGTTGTGATGACAGCAAACTCTTAGATGCTATGACTGAATTTGAAGATTCTTCGGATCTGATCTCATTTTGTTGCAGATTTAATGGGTGTAAGGACGTCATGTTCTGAGCATCCAGCAATGGGTGATCTGTTGGAAGATAGGAAGCAAAGAGATATTCGGGAAAGACATCTGGGATTATATGGGAAAATGCCTGTTTTCGTGAACCCACTCACAGCAGTTTCGAGAAGAGCTGCTCATTAAAATGCTGCATTGAACATATTTCCTACTTCGTAGATAGTAATCCCTTTGTCAGGATAGTTGAACATCCACTTGCGAACCTCTAGCTCGCTTCGTGCTGCTTAAACACATTGAAAAAGCATTAATGGAAATGGTCGGGTAAAACGGGACACATCAAAATGGTATCCCGTTTTGGGCACCCTAAAAGTGTCCCGTTTTGCCCGACCATGATGCTTTTGACAACATAAAGGGCTGACCCCGGAACCCCCACTCACTAGCAATAGTTAAGTACATGAAATTGTTGCTAAAAGAACTATGAACAAAATACAGTTCTAACCAAAATTGTTCCGAATTACGGAGAACCACAATTCTAGTTGTTCTACAGTCGAAAAAAGTAAAAAGTAAATAAAAATCTCAATTGAAAACTTTGAAAAAATATTTCTTTGCGAAATACGTGGCTAGAGTTGAGATATTAACTGAGTATGCTGTCATGGCGGTCGGGAACCAGTTTAGCCTGTCTCCTGCGAGATAGTACCACCAGTCAAGCTCCAACGCCCACTATCCCGTTTTGCCCGCCTATCCCGTTTTGGGCAACTTTCCCCTATGTATGCGAAGAAAATTTCCGATGTGTTTTTTGTGACTTTAAAGAATATGTGAAAATCATGTTTAGTTAGCATACCGGAGTCAATCCCTACGAATGTCGTAAGCTATATCCGTTATAAAAAGTATGCTTAGTCACTGCATTTGAAATTTTAATTTATTTTCAAAAAGCGATTTATGTGGTTAAGTACTCCCATGAAATTGATTGATCCCAGAAAGAAAAAAATTTCAATACATTAATTTAATTGCTGAACAAATTTCTAGCAACATAATCTTAGTCTAGTAATAAGTATGGTTGCTTATATTGCATTTAGGTATGGAAATATTTCTTGACATGTTTAGAATAGTAAAATTAATTTTGGAAGAGTGAAAGTTCAAAATCAGTAAAAATCATAGTAGTACTGATCAATTTCATAGTAAACGTAACTTCCTACTGATGAAATGAAATATGGCAGGAAAAGATAATATTAACCTTTGGACATTGGTTCAAAAAGAAAACATTCTAGCAGTGGCACAACCAGAAAATACTTTTTGGGGGGCACTAGAAAAAAATTTCTCATTTGATTGGGGAGTTCTCCCTCAGAAAAATTTTCAAATATTAGTCGTGAAAACGCAGTTTCTGAGGATCTTGGTGATGATTGATGAACGGAAAATCCAGGCGTGGGGGGAGGGGGACTTCCAAGAAAGATTTTAGAAATTGAAATTTTAAAAATGCTATTATAGACGATAATTATTGACATTAGGGCAAGAGATCGGGCTTAAAGACTGACACCGCTCCACTTTTTGAAAAACAGAAAAATCGATCCCTCTCCTCAGCAATTTTTCGACCTAGACGCAAAGTATGGATAAACTTTGATGTTACGGGAAAAGGAGCTCTGGGGCTCGCTCCTGGAAAATTTTAAAATGGAAATATCAGAAAACTGTTTTAAAGCGATATTCAGTGATGGTAGGGGACGCTTAAATTTTTCGAAACATGAGTGTTTTCATGCGACAGCAGCCGTTCAGAATGTAAAGAGGACTGACTGCTAAGTTTATCATCCAATTATCGCTTTTAAAACAAAATTTTTGAAAATCTTCGGTGAGATTAGAGGCAAGGGGGTTTGGGCTCTTGTCAAAAATTATTTTACAATTGAAGCCCTCAAACGCTTTTGTAGACTATATTTAGTAACATTAAAGGCTCAGTAATTTTTAGCTATAGAAGCTCAAATAACACAGCAGTTTTAAACATTTTCGAGATTATTAGAAGCAAAGGCAGATGCAGCTTCTGGTTTTGGAAACGGGGGTGCTAGTAGCGGGTCTTGGAAATCCACAATTGGAATTTTTTTTAAATTGTAGTTTTAAAACCGTTTTAGGCTTTTCAGGGATATTAGAGGGAAGAAAGGTTCGACAGGCTTTGAGACAATTTTTAGAAATTGAAGTCTTATAAACGTAATTGTAGTTCATGCGTATAGTAAGAAATGAGGCTCAGGGACTGCCCTCAATTGATTTTTAAAAAAAATGGATCCATATCTATTCCCCCACCCCCTACAATTTTTTATAATTGAGGTTTCAAAAGGGAATACAGTCGACGCTCGATATAACGACCATCTCCATCCCCCAGAAAAAGGTCGCTGTAAGAGATAGAAAATAGAGTATATTGGGATGAAGTTGGGTTTTTCCCACCAGTCGTTGTATTGGATAGTCTTTATAACGAGTGGTCGTTATAACGAGCGTCGACTGCTGGGAGGATTTTCCTTCCCGAAAAAATTGAGAATCTGAAGTCAACGCAACAAAATTTGACATGCTCGTAATGATTAGGGTGGGGAACAGAGCTTTGGAGGAGCAACATTTTGAAAACTTTCTTATTTTCAGAAGAACTAGAAGAAAAAGGGGGTGAAGAAAAAAGTAAACAGCTAAATTGGAGGTTGACACAATTAGTTGACCAATGATCTGCAGCTGTTAAAAAATTTAAATGTCGAGATTTATTTTTGAAAGACATTAGAACTTTTCCCCGATATTTTTTTTTCTCATTTAAATCACTTAGTTTTGTCATGTGTTTGTGTGTGTGTTTTTCTTCTTTTCAATAATAAAGAATATTAAAAAAATTTAAACAGCAACTCAGCATTCTGGGTGGGGCACGGTTACTATGGGGTCAGACGGTAAAGAAGGGGCAAGCGTTGATTGCAGTAAAACATTGAAAACAATTTTTGAAAAAAGAGCAATCTACTCGAACATTATGGTGAAGCATACATTTTCTTCAAGTAGGAGCTTTAAAACCTAAAGATATGGGCTTGGAGAGATATATGGTAAAACCTCACTCAGAGGGAATTCCAAATGAATCGATTGTGAAATCTTTCGTGCAGTATAATCTTTCAAGGGAAAGAAGTATCAGTAATTTACGTTCTGAATTGCAGGAACTTAAGGCAAATAACACTTTCGATGCTTATAATGGAAGGAGGAAATATGAGTTAAGCGTGACTGATATAAAAATTAAAAGTGAATTAGAGGAATAATTTTCACTTTTTTTTTTTTTTTTTTTGAAGACTGAAAAATGTTTATTTAGTTAAGAATCAATATATTTAAACAAGAAGCAAGCAAAAATCAATACGTGTTTGCTATTAATGACCTCATTCGTTGATGCATTAATAATTTATTTTATGCACCACCATGCAAGACATGTGGCGAAAGAGCACACACATGAAACTGCCAATACACACAAGTATGCCAACACAGACACACACCTATCGCAATTGAATCTGCAGTTTGAAGAAGGGAACGAAGACCAAAATTTCAAAATCGGGGTTTTTCATGATTGTATATCTCTTACTGTGGATTCACATGTTAGTGAGAATAAAAGAATAAAAACCAACCTGGTTTTTGATCTTTTATACGCACAAACATATCTATCCACAGTAGGAGATACACAATCACGAAAAAACCCAATTTTGAAATTTTGGTCTTCGTTCCCTTCTTCAAACTGCCGATTCAATTTGTCATAGTGAAAAACACGACTTGTATTCAAGATGTCAAAAATCAATTTTTATTGTTGTTATTTTTTTTGCAATAATTCTATTGAGTATAGACCCAGTAGCGTACATAGACTTAAGTGCGCCCCTCACCACCTATTAAACATTTTAAAAAAAATTCTGTATCGTGTCCGCCCTGCTTAATCGGGTAACGGATAACCGAATACCCCGCTTTTTCGAATAACATATCCTAGACCAACTACTTCCCATGCTATACACGCAATGTTAAAGATCCCCGCTTAATCGAATACTACTTCTTGGAACCAACAGTATTCGTTTAAATGGGGTCGACAGCACCTCATAGTGTTTTTCTAAGGATTGTGCACTCCCGCGCAGCGGGGTGCTATGTATGCCACTGTATACACCTTTTGTGCCCTCTTCCCTCCGCGGGAAAAATTGAAATGATATGGAAAATAAAATCTATCTTGAAAATTTACGAGTTCACCCGATTATCATCTACTTGTCCGAAAAAGCTGGAGGTGGCTATTTCATTCTCATTTATGAAAAAAAAAGCCTCCAGCTTTGTCGTTTTTCTGTAAAGTACACTTTGTGTACATCTATTTATTTGTTAAATCTTGGAATTCCATTCAGAAAATTGAGAGTTTCCACTTCTTAAAATTTAAGATTGTGGCATTCTTGATTACATGGCAAATAGCTAATCCAAGCCATCCGATTTATTTTTTAAATTTGTAGTTATATTGTTTGCTCAATTTTTAAAGAGATTTGACTATCACATGCTATTTGCTAACATTTCGTAATATTTCCGATGAGATGTTTTTGAATACAGCGCTGAAAATGCTGGTAATAGAACAGCAGCTATTTGGCAGCTATGTAATAAATAGAACAGTTAGCAGAAAGTTATATTCATAAAATATTTAATTGAGAGCACATGGGTAAGAGTAATAGTAAAAACTTAATGTAAAATACATCAAAATAAAAATTATGCCATCATACATAGAAAAAATCTAGTAATTAAAATGGAATGTGAAAATTGAACTTTTTATTGAGCAAAAAAAACTTTAAATCCATCAAAAATTTCTTCTGCCTAAAAGCAACCAATAAACCATGGCATTCATTTTCTATCATGAGTCGATTTTTTATAAAGTAACAATACATAAAATCTTGTACAATATTTTTTTTTTTTTTATAAATTAGTTATTGTGTACATATTTATTTCTTTTCAAGAATATACAAAACAATATGCAATCTTTCCTGTGCAGAGACAAACTGACAGTGAAAAGGAAAGAAAAAAGCAATAGTCAAAGTCAAGATTGACTGAGTTTAAGTTATTAGCGTTAGTATGCAGCAAAAGAATGATCGTGCAAGCTCATACAAATACAAAAAAAGAAAAAGAAAGATCGATAGATCTACGGCTTATGAATATTTAATGCATTAAGAAGAATCAAATCCTATCTAAACAAGCATTAGCAGACAATTTATTGTTATTCTACTAAGCGGTTAAAAACACAGAGAGTTTAGTTTAGTAAATAATACTTTTTTAAAATGATTGATGCGTTGAAAATGAAACATTGGTTCGAAATACAAACAAAACAAGGCAGAACTGAAAAAAGTATGGGCCAAAACAACAGTCAAATCTACAAGAAAAAAGAGCAGACGACGTTCTCGACTGAATAACAAAAACCTCATCGTACTTAAATATTAATCTTTGTCATGTAAAGCACAGAAATATTTCAAAAAATGCAATTTTTAACGCTCTTTTACAACCAAGTTCAGTTTCTGAAATGACAGTGTTGTCTGCTAAATAAGAAACGACCGAGAGACAACCAGAAGTGTTCGGAAACTCAATGGTCGACCGGGCTTACCGGAGAAATTCCATGACGTCACGACCGCAACCGGTTCAACCGCGCGGTGCCACCGGTGAGGTGTTTCCGAACGTAGCCTTGATGCGTCGGCCTGTCTATTAGCGGCTCTAGGTCAGTGTGCAGTGCAATCGGTTATTCTATTCGAACATACCCCTGTTTGACAACATGCTTTGTTATAATGGAGAGAAGTGACCACCAGCCAGCAAGTCAGAATATGATATATTGTGCAATTCCAATGACAGTAAAGTAAGTATATTATTATTGTTAACCAATCGAATTTTTGGTGCTATTGTTTGATTATTTCCTCTTAAGGTTTGTTTTTGTTTTGTATTTCTTTCATTTCTCTTACTTTCGATGGAATGTGTGAATGTCAACCCCCCCCCCCCTGCATGCTATATTTAGATGGGAGTAAAACATTTATAGCCTCCCTCTCCCCTTTTCATTTCTGTTTTTAGATTTTTAAATAGAAATTAAAATGCTAATTTCTTTGTGTTATTAAGTTTGTGCTTATTAATACAATTTAAAAGTAGGTCGTTCAGAACCTATACTTTTGCCACATTTAGTAAGAATTACGGAACAAATACCGCGTTATGAGCTATAACCTCGTTTAGTGATCATTTTTAGCCACCTCTAAATCATTTTTGACCATTCCGATAGTAACTTTTTTTTAATTATTAGGATTCTGAAAAAAAAAAGGTTCAGTTGATAATGTTTGCAATTTTAGAATGCTAAAAGTTTTTGAACGAAGTATACTTAAATCAGTTTCTTTTCCTGGAAATACATCAGATATTGACTGCTGCACACAAAAAAAAAAAAAAAGTTGTAAAAAAGAGAGAGAGAATTTAACTTATTTTTAAGCACCATTCATTCGATTTTATACGGCGAACCTCATTAATTTGAACTATCTTAAAATGAAATACTGTGCTTTTCCTGTCCCTGCCCTATCGTTTGTTGTGTATTGTTCTTTAGAAAAAAACAACTAATTTTAAAGGTCACTTATAGTTCACTTTAACGAGGTTCAACTGTACTGACCTCCAAAGTAAAAAATCTTCGTACTCTAAACTGCATTGATCTTGTAAATAATTCTTGAAATTTGCAGAAAATAATTTAAACAAAAAACTTGCACTAATATGCTGTTCAGTGTCTGACAAATAATTTTCTATTTTAAAATGCAATAGAACCGTTTTTGTGTACCAGAATGTCATTTATTTTATCGCAATAATGTATGTGCACATATATAAAGTTTTTTGTTACATAGTTTTGAGCATCGTTAAAGATTGGTGACATAAACCATATGCAGCAGGCAGTGTTCGCCCTGAACTATTTGCTACCTGGTTCCCATGGACCCATCAATGAAAAAAAAGTGGGTCCTTTGATGAAAAAATTGAGTCCCGAAATATTTGAATAAAATAACATTATTATTAAAGTATAAAAGTTGTAAATACATTGCATATATGTTTTCTTAGAAAAAAATTTACTAATTGTGTGCACACTTTTGAATGGAAAACAAGTGAACTTGGTGAATGAGTAAAGTATTTTAATAAAGGAGTTTTTCCTTTAGTTTTTGAGATCAATATTAATTCGATTCAATTAGAGACAAAAATTTGTTCAGGTAGCTCTGTGGCAAGCCAATAAGTATACTGTCCTCATTTCTTTAAAAATTTGCTTTTTCTATTGCCACTTCCGAACTTTTCTTGAAAAAGGACTGTTGTTTAATGATATTTATGGCAGGGATGCACAAACTTTTTGAAACAGCAGGCTACAAAAGATTGATTATGTTGAGGGTCACAGAAGGGGTGGAGGACACAGCCTATTTTGCACTCCATTTGGAGATAATATGTATGATATTGTTCAATATGTTGCTTATTTCTACTCTTTACAAAAAATAAACAAATAAAATTTACTAAAAAATACATTAAATTTAAAATTAACAGGTATAAACTGTCATTATTATTTCTTTAACTAGGCATAGCTAACTAATATTAGTAAAAACTTTTGTTTAAAACTGATCTGAAAATGCACAATAATTCATTGATTTCATGTATTAAATTGACAAACTTTCAGCAAAATTTGATACATAAAAAAATCATTGATGCTACAATGAGATAGCTTAGATTGCACCTATAATTACTTTTAACATTGGGTTTAATATTAGTCGTATTAAGTCACAAAATACTGAGGTTTTTAACTGAATTCCTGGACAGGTTTGAATTCTTGACATCAATGTATTCCTAGATGTAAGTACTGTCAAACACAGTGGCACAAGAAACTGTATTCAAAGAAGAAAGTTGTTCTGGGCAATGAATAAAGAGAAGGAAAAGTTCATGATTTTAATCTTCTGCTATTTTTTAAAGATTTAAAATCATCATTTGATTTTTGTGTAAAGGTTTTAAAAAAAACTCTTTGTGGTTGGAAAAGCACAATTATGTCTTAAGAACGTTTTTAATGTTGATTAATTTATTGAAAACATCTGTTAACAAATCATATGGAAAGATAAAATAAAACATGCCTAGTAAAACAAAACTAAATATTCTGCTGAGGAAAATTATAGTTAAATTTCAAGCAGAAAATGTGTTTCAAACGCAGTTTTTTTTTTTTTTGGAGGGGGGGAGGCAAAAATAAAACAAGGGGGAAATACCATTGTATTTTACCTCTGTAGGCTTTGTACTGGGGACTACTTAGAAAATAATCTGAAAAATAACTAACCAGAAACAGATGCTAAAGGATTGCTGCTCAATGAGTAAAAATATGCCACAATTAACTAAGTCTATTTTCCACGTGCTAACGAAAAACGGACAAAAAAGATCCAAAATACAAGGAAAATTTTGTACTTGTACCCTGTTTGCTATTCAATTCCAAGAAAAGAATGGGAGGACAATAGGACAACATGTGCAATGTCATGACTCTTAAGAATATGGAGGGGGATTGACATCTGGAAGTCACAGCTGTGTCCGACCCGGTTCTTAGAACTAGGATTGCCTGCCCAACACAATAGGGGTCCATAGTGTTAGCTGATACGGATGTGCTTCTTTTATTCTTTCCCTTCCTTTCACCTCTTTTCATGATTGTAAAAGTTAAATTATATACAGCATGAACTCAGCACCAGTTTTCTGGAGATTTTCGGATTCACAGGTCCGAAATTACTTTTTAAAATCGGATTTTTTTTCTCCTGGCATAAACTATTATTTTTGGGTCCTAGGGACCCTAAACTGTGTGAATGTTGCGTCCGTTCTGCAAGAATTTGCGTAAAAAACCCGCTATAGCGGGTAAACGCGAACCCTGCAGCAGGCATGTAAAGTTTTTAATAAGATACTGCCATTTGCTTTCAATCTTGTATCCATGAAAGCATGGGGGAAAGACCTTTCGTCCTATGAGTCTTGATAAAATCGCTGAGACAGATAGCGAGACAAAAAAAAAATCGATCTCATTACTTCAATTTTTACTTCCAAAGAAATAAAAAATAAAGGAAAAATAAAATCAGATTTCAAAAAATGAATTTTAATCCCTATCCCAGCCCAAAAATTACATATGCATTCCTTCCTATCTCCTGAATTGCAGGATCCCAATTCATTGGTTGCTTCAAGTTCTTGGAGCCCATCCCTTGCCTCTCATTAGCGTCATCAAAGATGACCAATAATTTTATTTTTAGAATTTAATTTTTGGAAATCAGAGTACCTCACTTCAAACACTAGCATTATCAAAGGTCTAAAATTTTGATTTTAAAATTTCAATAGCCGAGAATATTACTAAAGAAGAATTCCTGAACCTCAACTAACTTTTAAAAATATGGCTTACAATCCCTTTTTTAAGACTTCATTTCTGAAGAAAAAAAAATTGGGTGAGTGTTCCGAAACCTCCTTTTTCATAAACATTAACTTTGGCCCGAATTGATTCAGATTTTAAAGTGAGCAAAATTCCATTTTTCACAAAATGCAGCCCTAGAAATAAAAACCTGAATTGACTGACCCCTGATGTTACTTTTTTCTTAATTTGACTGCATGACGGATGTTTTCACTGTTATTAATAAGTAATATTTAAAATATTGTTTTTTTTTTTTTAATGTTTTATGCATTCAAACTAGATTTTATCTTTTGGTTCTTGAAAATTCAAAAATACAGTGCAGTGCTGATTTAACTGATATCCAATGAGCCAAAACAATCGAGAATTGTCCCCGCACTCCTTTTCATTGTTGCTGCTTTCTTTATGTTATTTTTTTTTTCCTAGCGTAGACTATAATGTCTGTATTAATTTCTAAAAAAAATATTTCTGTTGAAAAATTTAGAGAACAATGCCCCCAAAGTTTAAATACTAACCTCTAAACCTGCCATTTGCTAGCTTCAAATTAATGCTCCTCCTATGCCTAGAAAAAGCAAAAGGATTTTACCTGGAAAAATATTGGCATACCCACTTTTTTATAGTTGTACATTTATCCTTATTTTTCTCTAACCAGGTCTGTCTTTGTCCTCACTGATTTGTATAATCTGTACTCCCATATACATTTGATAAATAAATATGAAAATGTTTTAGTAAAATATATCTACCCTACTTTTATTAATATATCAAATTAGTTTTATTTACTTTCATTCTTCTGATGACGAAATACTCTTTCCAGATACACTGCAAGGTCTGGTTTTATGCCATTGAAGGTATGCTCGTGAGTTCACTGATCCAATTCTTTAATTAACTGTGTGAGTGACTATTTTACTTCATTCTGTCTATCTAAAAAAAATGAAAGCTTATTCCTATCATGGTGTTTCATTCTAAATTTTATGCCAAAATTGTTATTGAAGTGTTTTTTAAAACACTAATATCACAGAAATTACTAGCATTGTGTAGCTTTTCATTGAAAGGTTTAAAAATTTTATTAAAGCATATGTTGTTATTAAACAAGTTTTTACTGCTTAGCTGAAATCAGTTCTGCTGCTGCTTGATTCAGCTCAATGAAGAAATTTTTTAAGCATGTTGACTGAATTTTAAAAATTAAATAGTATCTAATGAAAGAAATCATGGCTGGAAAAACTCAGGATGAACCAAAAAACTTTCAATGCACATCTTGTAAAAGAACATTTTTAAAAGCTGTTGGTCTTAGAAAACATGTAAAAACCCATAATCCAACCCAGTTCACTTGCAAATTTTGCAACCAGCCCTTTGCTTCCAAATCAAATTACAAAAAACACTTAACATATTGTGAAGAAAGGAAAACTTACAGCTGTAGCTCATGTGAAGAATCTTTTTCTCATGCTGGAGATCTTCTTCATCACTTAAGAAGATGTTCCAGAGAAGAAACAAACTTATACTGTAATATTTGTCAGCAACAATATTACGATGAAATCTATTTCAAACAGCACATGAAAGGTCACTCACGAAATCCCTATAAATGCAGTTTATGTCCAAGCGTTTTTACCAGTCAGCAATTTGTGGATAGGCACGTGAAATGCCATTTAGTTGAGCTGTTGTGTTGGTCCTGTAAGAAAGTTTTTACAACGAAAGATGATCTAAGAAAGCATAGGCGAATTCATGCTAAAAATGGGCTTGTTCGTACTGTTTGTAAAGTTACATTCTCAAACATTCGAAAATTTGAAAACCATGTCAAAAATCACTCAGATGAACCCACCTGCCAAGGTCTGCCTGCAGAATGTGCGACAGTCTCTGCAACAAGTCATGCCACAGTAAACTTGTTCAAATGTGGCATTTGTGCCGTCCATGCTTCCTCTTTAGAGGACTTGAATAGCCATATTTCAACATGTCATACTGTCATAAGTAATCAGAATAATGCTCTTATTCAGCAAGCATCTACTGATATTGGTATTCATGTTAATAACATCTTTTTTATGTGCGATGTGTGTGAGAAATATATTTGTGTTGAAAATTGTACAGATTTGGAATCGCATAAAAAAAGTCATTCAGACTGGAACAAAACTCTCATATGCAACAGCAGTTTTGATCAAGCTATTCCTAAATCAGAAAATGTGGCCGACAATGATCTTTTAATTACAACTAACTCGAATCTTCTGACAGAAAGTGTTATAAAGATTGTTGATTATTGTGATGTAGTTAAAATGGAGGGAACTAGTGTCGAAAATAACGGCTCAACTGGAAAAATTCATTCCGAAACTGGTTGTCCAACCAGTGAAAACGAGGAAAGACTTTCTTCTTTTATAAAAACTGAGGAATCTTTTATCTGTGATATATGCCATGGATACTTTAGCTCTTTGGTAGATCTTAAAACACACGAAGAAAGCCACAGCAGTAGATTAATTGTGTGCCAGGATTCAGAAATTGTTAAGAAAAAAGTGAACAACTCGATCTTGGCATCGTAAAGAATGAGTTTACATGTGACGTATGCAAAGATATTTTTTTTCCCTTTAAACATTTAGAAAAACATTCAAAAATTCATATTCATAAGATCAACACCTGCCCTGAGACTTAAAAATTTTGTATTTTCTTCTGGAAATGTGTTAATTAGTAATTTATGTTTAAGTTTATCTTTAAAAAGGACGTACATTAAAAAAACTATGTACTATAATAGTATCAATAAAGGTTATATAGATCTTAGTCTGAAAAATTGGTTAATTAATACAATGGAACCATGATTTACATTGTCTGTTTTGTTTGTTATTCCGCTTCCAGCATTATTTTCTGCTGGTCCTTGAAGAAAGAGGTACTCATAATGTTAAAGGATTCTGGCTTTTACCATTTTCTTTTTCAGGAAGTCTTCTTAATATGTTTTTCTACAAAGGGGGGAAAATCATTCATCATCAACATGACTCCCAGAATTTTTTTCGTTTTTTTAGATTTTTTTCTGAATAGATTAGTTTTATGTCTGTTTATAGCCACTGTGGAATTATTTTTGTTTTGTCTTTACATCATAAATAGTGAGTTTACATGTGATGTGTACAAAGATTTTTTTTCTTTTAAAAATTTAGAGAACATTGGAAAATCCTTATTCAAAAGATCATCACTTACCCTGAGATTTGAAATTGTTATTTTTTCCACTGGAAATGTGTGGATTGTAACTTATAAACCACTACAGTCGACGCTCGTTATAACAACCACACGTTATAAAGACCATCCTTATATAACGACGGGTGAGAAAACCCCCAACTGTATCCCAATATTCTCTATGTTCTACCTCTTATAGCGACCACTCGTTATAAAGACCGTTTTCTGTAGGATGGAGACGGTTGTTATATCAAGCTTCGAACATTATCATGAAAAATTATGTGAATCTTGGACTGAATAATTTCTCAATCTCTTATTTTTTCTAGTTATCGAGATATTTGGCAGTTCTCCAAAAATGTTTTATTTTGCATTCCAAACTTTGCAGATTTTCATGAAAATTGCAGTTGACATTTTTTAGGGAGCCATGTAATACATTTTTCTTTAAACTGCGTAAGTTCGGATCACAAAACATATTCATTGACTTTAAATGTTGAGAGTTAAATTTAAATTTGGCGATTTTATGAATGCAATTTTTCCCCTATTTTTTCTTGATTTTTATTCACAAATCAATTGGTTAATACTTCAAAAAAAAAAAAAAAAAAATTTACTAAAACTCCAAATTAATATACAAAAAATGTTAAAGTATTGAAAATTTTTAAATATATTTAGCAACTAATTTTTCTTATGAGTTTTGATTTAATTTATGGAGCAAAACACCTATTGTTCAAAAAATTAAGTTTTAAAAAAGCAAGCATCTAAAATATTTGAAATAATGCACTTAGTATCATTATATCTTCCAGTCTGTCTCTACTGTCCCTATGTTTATAACTTCTGTGGACTATTTTAATGGTATTTTGACATATTCCACCTGACAAGACATAAAATACATTTTCTTCATTTTAATTTTATTAATTTTGAGCAGAGGTTCATTTACTGTGGGCCAAGGTTTGAAAAGATCATGATATTTTCGAAAATATTAAAAATATCCGATATTTTGATACATTATTAATATATATCGGATATTTTCATATGTATCTGATATTTTCAATCAGCGCAAACTAAAGTCTGTAAATAGTAAATGCACAGCCTCAAATCCCTGTTGTTTATTTTCTTAGATCATTATTATAATATATAGATTGTATTAAAAGTTTTAAATCTTATTTTCAATTTATAAATTTTCCAAAAAGCAAGTATTTTAAAAAATAATCTTAATTTTACTCTTTGATCACATTTGGACTGGTTGGTAATATTCTGTATTCAAAATGATTTGAGTCCCCCTCCCCCTCTTCTTCTGCATAAAAATTCAAAAGTAATTTTAAAAGGTTAAAATATTTTGGCCAAAGATTTCAAATTTATTTTTATTGCTATGAATTGCTTTAAATTTGCACTATTTTATCTGATAGTGAAATACTCTTTCCAGGTACAATGCAAGTTTGTTTCTATGCTTGTGAAGTCATGCTCAAGACTCCAATGATACAATGCTTTAATCAACTTTATGAGTTACTTTTTTACTTTATTTCACATCAAATCCAAAGGGATGTTCTTAGTACTGTGATTGAAAGAAATAGTATGCCAAAACTATTAATTATTTCAAAGCTCCAATAGTGCACAGAAGTCATTGCTTACATATGAAGCTATATTTTCTGTATAGCTTGTAATTGCGTAGTTTTCAAAGTTTTGTGAAATAGTATACTGCCATGACCGATGTTTTTACAACATCACTAAAATAATCTTTAATTCTATTCATCGAAAAAATGTTTTGACACTGTTAACTGGTTTTTTTTTAAATAAATGTTTTATAGAATATATATAACTTCTCATCTAATAATATAATTAATAAATATCTGATGTCTGAAGGAGTTAAAGACGAACCCAAAAACTTTGCGTGCAGACATTGTGGAAAACAATTTCTTACAGCTTCTTGGCTGGAAAAACATGAAGAAACACATCACATTATTTGCAATTTTTGTCACCAGTCTTTTACTTCAAAACCAAGTTATAATGAACACTTAAAACATGGTTGTAAAAAGAGAAAATCTTACAGCTGTAGCTCATGTGAAGAATGCTTTACTCACGCTGGTGATCTTCTTCATCATTTGAGAGTATGTTCTAAAGGGGAAAAGAACTTATGGTGCAAGATTTGCCACAAACAATATTACGATGAAATCAGTTACAAGGTGCATGTGGAAACTCATTCGAGCGGTCCCTATTCATGCGATATTTGTGAACACATTGCTGATACGCATCAACTTTTAACAGAACACCTGAAACTCCATTTGATGGAATCAAATCAGTATGGATGCAGATGTTGCGAGAAAGTCTTTTTAACAAAATATAGCCTAAGAAAACATATGCAAGTTCATACTGTAGATGAACTTGTTTGTAATGTGTGTAAAGCTGCTTTCTCAAACGTCCGAAGTTTTAGACTGCATGTCAAAACCCACTCGCAAAGGCCCATTGACGTTGTAAATGATCCACTATCTGCTTCTGCGGACACTGCAGTAAATTTGTTCAAGTGTGATATTTGTTACATTAATTTTTTCAACTTGGAGAAACTGAGGAGCCACGTTTCAAGCCATTCTGACATATGTGATCAAGATAGTTCACTTTTTCAGCAAGCATCTACTGATATGGGTATTCAAGTTGATAATATTTTTTTTACGTGTGATGTGTGTAATAAATATATTTGTGTTGAAATTAGTAAAGATTTGAATTTGCTTAAAAAACGTGAGACTTGTACTCAACGGGATTTGAACAAACCTTGTAGAGGAAAAAGTCGTTCTTTGCAAACAGTTCCTCTGTTAGAGCATGTGTATGCTGATTTTTTAGACTTAAAGAATCCAACTCTTGTACACAACTGTACTTCCAATATTTCTAACTATTATGATATAATCAAAAGGGAAAAAACTCTCGTAGAAAATAGGGGAGCAACCAGCAAATATTTCAGTTGAGAATAATTGCTAAACTATCAGAATAAAAGTTAGAAAAAATTGCCTTTATTATATAGAAAATGAAATTGTTTAACCTCAGTTTATACCATGGATATTTTTGCTGCCTTGTGAATTCTTAAAACATGAAATAAGCTACAGACAATGCAACTTCAAATACAGACAATGATTATTTATAAATTGGACTTCAATAAGTGCTGAGAAAATAGTTCATTGTTACTCAATAAAAAAAGCTTTTTCATATGAAATAGTGAGAGGCAACAGTCACGCCCGCAACAAGTATAAATCATGATGTTTTAAATATAAAAAAATGTTTTAGAGAGTATACTTCATTTTTTGTACATAATGGTTCTTTATATTTGTTAAATTTTGAAAAAAAAGCTTAAAATTCCGTGAACACAAGGTCCCACAATTATAAGCGTAAAAATGTCTCATTTGTGCAAATGGATTGACTATTATAACATATGTGTATATCATGGCCGTAACCAGACAATTGTTTCGGGGAGGGTTTCACCAACACATTTCTCCTGAAATCTATCTACTTATATTAAAAACTGAGTATCTTTCTAACTATCTTTCTATCTTTCTTTCTATCTTTCTTTCTATCTTTCTATGTCACGCTTATTTCTCCTGAACGCCAATGAACTGAAAGTCGAACCAGGTACCGATAGATAGGTAATTTTTCAGGCTTCATTAGTTTCAATCTATATGATTATACGATTTTAATTAGCGAAGATATCAATTAATAAGTAGTCAAGTTTAAAGCGATTAAGCCTAATAAATGATTAAACTTCCAAGACATTTCTTACCGTTGCCATTTTGAATAAAAACGTTAATTAAATTATTGAACTGCTTAAAATTCCAAGATATTTATTTCTTACCGTTGCCATTTTGAATTAAAACGTTAATTAAATTATTGAACTATTTAAAATTCCAAGATATTTATTTCTTTCCGTTGCGATTTTAAATTAAAACGTTAATTAAATTGAACTTTTTAAAATGAAAGAGTGTTATTTTTTTCCATTGTCATTTGGAATACGTGTTATAACAAAGTTCTAACAATTGTTTTTATTCTAATTATTAATGACATATTTTTCTCTGGTACCATTTTGAAAATGTGTTTTTAAATAAAATTGCAATTGCTGTTTTTAGAAGGGGCTTTTTTTGGCTGCAATCCAAATATTAAAAGAACTTTTTCGTTTAGAATTTTGCAATTAATTTTACAGGAAGAAAGCGGGGTGTAAATAATTATTTTTGGAAAGGAATTTTATTTATTATTTAGGGAGAGTGCTAAGCATGCGCTACTTGACATCGTCTTTATTTTTGAGGAAGCATGTGCAAATAATTCGATTGATTCTTTGATGCAGGAAAGCTTTTTAGCGAGCCGCTTTATCGGGGAGTAGTTTATTAAACTTTTCCTTGGTACTTTAAAGGCGAGCCGCCTTGGCGGCGAGTAGTTTTTTGAAACTTTCCTCGCTACTGTAAAGGCGAGCCGCCTTGACGGCGAGTAAACTGTTTAAACTTTCCTCATTACTTTAAAGGCGAGCCGCCTTGGTGGCGAGTAGTTTTCTCAAACTGCCTTCACTACATTACAGCCCGTGCAACGCCGGGCCACGCAGCTAGTATGATAAATAAAATTTGATATTATTTTCTACAGTCAATTGCTTTTTGTTACCTTAGATGCTTAAGGGGCATTAACATGAACAAAAAAAAAAAAAACAAACAAATACAAAGGCGACGACCAGCAACAGGCTCTGGGCCCAACAGGGCTGGTCCTAGTCAAATTATATACCCCAATGAAGATCAATGGTCCTCTTAAAACTATCTACTCCCTTGCTCCTTACTGCCTCTTCTGATAAACTATTCCAAGTTTCCACTACTCTGCTAAAATTGTAATTTTTCCGAATTTCCAGGTTAGCCTGAGATTTAAACAGCTTATAACAATGACCCCTTGTCCTGCTTTCCGTGCAAAAATTTAACCCTATAGCATCTTTCACTTTAATAAATTTAAACAACTGAATCATGTCCCCTCTGGTTTTCCTTTGCTCAAGACTATACATGTTAAGCATTCTAAGTCTGGAATTATAGTCTAAATTAAAATATCCCTTACCTTGTAGCCCTCCTTTGTACCCTTTCCAATATACTAATATCTTAACATATGTCTCCAATGAAGGAAAATATTCGGATGTGTACAGAGTGTCATCGCTCTAGTTAAAAAGGTATATAGATGGATAAATCAATTAATTTGTACTATCAAACTATCATTCCATAATGATAACTTCATTTTTCAAATGAAATTGAAAAGTAATTAAGGACAATTAAAAATAAAATAGTAATAATATTTTTTTTTCAACAAAAAAGAGCATTAAAAAGCATTCTTGGGAATAGTTTTGAAAATTTCGAAGGGGTTTGAACCCTGAAAACGCACTCCTTAAATACGGCCTTGGTGTACATACATTTTAATTTCAGCATTATTTTTGTTTCTGAGGTGTAATTAGAAATGTGATTAAAAGAAACAATATTCTAATTTCGTTTACTTCTTGATTAGAAACAGTGAAAATGGAAACATAAATCAAATTGATTGCAAGTGTGAATGCTTGCAGGTATTTATGTTTTGAATAAGCCCAACTAGTATTTTGTGACCATCACAAAACTTTCTTCTGTTTATATATCATATGTATGCTTAGTATTTATTACAACTATCAAAACTTGGTGTCTTGACAGCAATTTAAATTTATACTACAAGTTTGGCCTATTTTGAAATTTATTTATCAAAGATTTTTTCATAAAATTCAATGTTTTCACAAAACTCAGTAAGTTTAAAACAAAAAAGATCTTCCAAAAAGAAAACTCATCATTAACATGAAAATGTTATTACAATCGAACCTCATTAAAGCAAACTCCAAAGGACCTTTAAAATCAGTTTTTCTTAACCATTGTTTGTATTATCTGAAGAACAATACACTACAAAACATAAGGCGAGGATCAGAAATGTAGCTTGTAATTCCTTTTAAGTGTATTCGAATTTATTTTTTAATGGAAAAAATACTGATTTGCAGCTTTGATAATACAGATCAAGAAATTTAAAAATTGTATAAATTAGTGAAACTTCGTTAATTCTAAGCATCATCGGAAGTAAGAAGAACACCGAGTTTCTAAGAGCTTAGCTAATTAAAAACTAAATAAATATAAAATGCTATTTTATTCAAAAAACACGAAAAGTTAAGCATTAAAAAAAGTCAATAAATAATGTGCAATAAATGCTTCTTATAATAAATAATTTTGTGAAAACAGTAATCTCAAATTTAGTTTAACATTTTAATTTCAGTGCTAATTGTAAAAAAGAGAGAATGTAATTTTTTGAAGGAAGTCAGGTACTTGTTTAATATTTTGTGTTACTTTTTGTCTGGAAAATTATCTAATAGATTCAAAGCACTGAACAATTAATGATCTGCGGTAGATTGTGCCTACAAACTGAATATAGGAATGGACAGTTTCATCTGTAGTCGCAACTTAAAGTGCTTGAAGAAAAGTACTCTGATAGGGTTCAGTGATCCCAATGGCTTCAGAGTGTTTGGGAGCACCTTTCGGAGCAGAAAATTCCCACTTTGGAGCAGTCAAATGTGCTTTTGGAGCAGCTCCGTAAATATCAATTAATGATCCAATATAAATTAATAACTGTACAAGGTTTCAGCAATTTGTAATTAATGTTATGAAGAATTTTACTGGCAATTAATACGCAAATTTTTACTTGAGTATACTTAAACAAATTATTCAAAACTCATGAACATGTCTCATTGTTTCTAAATTCAATTCTAAACACAGATTTTTTTTTTTTGCTTTACAAACTTTTTAGCATCATAAATGCTCAGGTCAAAAAAATATCTCATTTAGGGGTAAAATATGCTACTAACTGTATAAGAGCTAAAAGAATTGTTTGATCATAATTTTTCTAAGCTTATGCCAATTTAAGAAAAAAAAGTCTCAAAAGAAAAAACACTAAAACTGCACAAGAGTTTCATTAAATAAATATTAAGAATGACAACTCAATCAAAATTATCTTTCAGCTGAAGGGATTGAAACAAATGGCTAGTGTTCACAAATTTTGCAGAGGTATTCACAGACCAAAAGTTTCATAAAAAATGAATTTTTAATTTGGATGAAAAATAATATGAAAAAGTATGAGTTAAAGCTTTGCAGACCACTGAGAAATGATCTAAAAGCTGAAGTTTCAATTCCTGTAGCGGATGTAAAAAGATGGCTCTCACACACCCTAACGCTATTTTATGACGATTTTAATAATTTAAAACATTGAGACTAAAACAGAAATAAAAATATGAACATTTAAACCAAAGATTTTGGTAATTAATTAATAATAAATAGGCGCTTTTGACAACGAAACCGCTTTGGCGCAGCTTGGGAGCAAAATAAGCAAAAAAATACGTTTGGGAGCACTTTGGAGCAAGTGGTATTCGGCGGCGCACATCGGCGCAATTGGAGCAGCTTTGGGATCACTGGGGTTAGCATCCAATTTTGATGGATGTGCTGCTGTTTCAAGTTTACATTGATGAAAGTCTTGAAATCATCACCTAACGGAAAACCATTTTGAAATTTCTTTCAAATACTTCCAGCTCTATTCCTTCATTTTCCTGATTTTCATTCAATTTGCTACATTGGGTGAGACAAACCCACTTTTTCTCGAGCAATTTGTAATCGTGCTTTAACATATAGCAAAGATTTCTGAATAATGGCATATTGACGTACAGAATATTGATATTAAGCATGTCATTTCCTTTTTCTAAGTTTCTGTATAGCTGCTGGACTTTTTTTTTTGGTAAATCTGCTTTGGATTTTTACACTTTATTTCACATTTCAAAGTTCAGACATCATGTTAAGTAGAAAGAAAATAAACTTAATGAATTCTCGGCTGTAGTGCAGCTTGTGTGTTATTTTAGGAATACTGGAGAACGCTTTTTTATTGCATTTTTGAAAAAAAAAAAAGCTGACGTAAAGAAGAGATCCGATGTTCAGGTGAAACCAAAATTATTTTGCATTACCAAAAAAAATCGACTAATTGAACTTCAGGTATTTAAATAAAAATTTAGAGTTAAAGCTTTTATTTTTGTCTTGATTTGAAATTATCTAATTATCAAAAAGCTGAGTTATATATGTTTGAGTGATGAAAGTTTGATTGTGATTTAACACAGCTTCAAGCTCAGACAGTTTGGCAATTAGTGTAATTTGCACATGTATATAGACTCTGTATTAATTCCTTTTTTGACTTCAGTTATTGTTTTTTGCTGTCAATAGAATTTATATTGTTTAATATTCATGTTTTTAAAAATAAAGTATTTTTATGGGAAGTAAACATGACCCCTTTTATGTTTATAATTTAGAATTTTGTGCAGGAGATATGTAATTAACATTCAAAAACGTATGGAGTTTTCTTGTCTCATGTATGCTTAATGATATTACTTTTAAAAAAGTATTAATTAAAAAGTTATCAGCCAGTTATAATTGATTTATATGTTCAGAATAATTAAAGCTTCTATAATTAGACTATTTCAAATTAAAACTTTATCAAGTGATGTTCAATTTTTTGCTGGTTCCTAAATTATTGCTCTGAACTACAAAATTTTATGATCTACCAGTACTCATATGGTAGCATTTAGTCAGTGTTAAACAAATTTATCACACAATTAAAAAGGGAGAGCTTTGTGGGTAAATTGAGTAAAATGAATGAGTTTAAAAGCACAAATAAAATTAAAAGTTTTAAAAGGGGCAAACATGTTTCGAAGGCACAACAGCTTCCTTCTTCAGTGTCCGGCAAGCAAATGAAGCTTGCTGGACACTAAAGCACTGGGCACTGAAAAGGGAGGCTGTTGCTTCCGAAACATGTTTGCCCCTTTTAAAACTTTTAATCTTTAATTTTATTTGTGCTTTTAAATGTTATATCTCATTTTACCAAATTTATCACACATTGAAGTTTTGCCTCTTTGTACAAAGTAAATAAAGTGTTAACACAACAAAAGCTTCCCACTGGAATTTCAATCTACATTTCCATTTTAGTCACTTATGAATCAGTTATGGTATCAGACACTTATGAATCAGACATGGTGGGACTGCACACACAAAATCTTGAATGAATTTCCAACGAGAAATGTTTATTGGCACCTGTTTTTGACCCAGTACAGGAAATGTCGTCTGTTAATGCACCTTGATAAGTGAAAGTGAGCTTCATCACATGACAATAATGTAGTAATGTGCCTGTAGTACAGCCATACAGTAATGCATACTAGATTCCTATAGCAACAATTAAGATAGTTGACCATACTCTATCCAAGTCTGCAACAATGACTGCTGACTAACACTACACTATTGGTGCCAAAGAAACTGGAATGGAAAATATGGTAGTTAATTCTACCGCACTTTGTATTTCTCCATGGAAATGATAAAAGATATATAGAGACTTCTTAGCTACTAAAAATTGAGTTTGGAAGTAGTTAAAAAATAGGTAATTTAAGGGAAGACCAGCTAATCAGTATACTAAATTTCTTTTAATTTCTTGTATTACTTGAGATATAGCTCCACGTTCATCAAAAATATGGTAAATTTTAATTAAATCTATTGAATAAATAATATTCTGAGGAGAATTTAAAAATATTTTTATTTTTGTACTTTCTTTTCATTTAAATGTAAGATGGATGTTTAAAACTGAACATTTAAATACATACTGCCTAATAACTGTGTATGTGTTTTTACATTTGCAAGATCTTTTAATATAGTATTTTCCTAGTCAGTATCCAGTTAGCGTAAAGTTAAAAAAAATACAGCTTAAATTATATCCAAATTAATTTTTGTTATAGAATAAAAAAGAACAAAAGTTACTTTTATTAATTGTTGCAGTTAGTTGTTCATTTTTTAATTTTAATCAGTTTAATCAAATCATTTTGAACCTTCTCTTCTAACTAGATTTATTCCTATCATATGTGAGTGTAAATTTAAATAGTATGTAGATTTTAAAAATTTCTTGCAAATCTGATGACATGTAGCTCTTTAATGCTATACTGTGTTTTTGATGTGAACTCTATATACATAATGTATGTGTGCACGATTAATAGAAATATAATGCAATGTACAATGTTAAAAAGGAACTTTTATTTTTATAAAAATGCAATGTACAACAATATCACATTTCAGCAATCATTACAGCAGAAATGAATGGCAAATATTTGGTTATGAAGCTAGAATTTTACTATGCATACTTTTCAAACTAGAGCATGCATAAAAATTGTCACATTTGGATACTCATAGTGAAAATCCATCCAACAAAATAATAGTAATAATAATAACTAACACTGGCTGAAAGGAAAATATAAGTACAGAAAGAGTAGAAAACCTTGTGAAAAAGAAATTTTCTATAAAAAGAAAATTAGAAATTCTATAGAAAGAAATTTTCTATAAAAATATATAACAGAAAACTTTCAAAGTTTTAAAGAAACTTCCATATTTTGATATTGTACGCACACACATTTAAGACATATTCAATTTTTTAATGCAGTTCATAAAAACTGAACAAAAAATGAAGTGAATAAAAAGAAAATAATTTTCGTTGCTATTTGCTTAGAAAATCAATTTGTTACTTTAGAACATGAGAAAATTTGTTTTTCTTTACAAAATTCAGATAGTCTGTTATAATAAGAATATTGTATTTTCAGGTAAAATGAAATAAGTTTAAAATTTTGAAAACAAACTCAGTTTCATCAAAAGCTTTCTGGCTCTTCCTGACAAGCTTTGTTTACGTAGCACTGTAGTCTGTATTTAGAATCAGCATTGTTAAGGCCAAATAACTTTCTAACCCACTTCTTTTTTTCCCTTCTGGTTTCTTCTGGAAATATTAGGTGTTACTTTTATAACTCGGAGGAAACGTTCACAGTGCGACACTCAGAAGGGGAAAAGAGTGGAGAGGGAAAATTATTTCACTTTTTCACATGCAGATTTTAAATACAGACTATAGGGTAAGCCAAAAGTTTTGTAACATTAGACAAATTTTCATGACATAATGTTAACATTTACATGGTGATTTTTATCAATGTGAACACGTTAAAGGCAAGTGAGTTGCCAAATTATACTAACGAGAGATATTTTGCATTATGAGTTAAGAGTTAGGCCATAAGAAAGCTGAAGGAATGCAAAACATATGTTTCTAAAGGTGGAGGTTTGGTGGACCACAGCACTGCAACAAGATGGTTATTGAAGAATTTATCTTAATAATTATGATGGTTATGATTATCATAACAATCGGAATAAAATGTTACTAAATAAAAAAAATTAGCTGAAAGATGACTTAGGATGATGGAACATGATTGTCTGTGCTTAAAATGCTAGGTTTCAAAAGTTTAAAATGTATTTCAAAAGAAATAAAATGAGCAATTTATCACAAAACTTATGACTCGTCCTAGCACACAAAAGATTACCTATCCACACAGGGACTACCGACTACTGTTTTAGATGAAGGATTTTACTGTTCAAGTTATTCAATGATGTAAAAAGCAATGTCACTATCGCCATATCAACTTGTTATAATATGATAAGCTTCTACTAAACCATACAAGCCTCTTTAACAAAATTGCACAAATCCGAAGCCAATTCAAACTATAGAATCAGTCCCCTCCCCTCCCCATTTACTAGGTACCACAAAAAAGCATCAAAACAAAAGGTTTTTGCGTGTATATATATATATATATATATATAATGCACAGAAAAAATATTCATACTGTGCTTCTTCTCGCAGTAAGACCTAAATAAAAATATAAAAAAGGCCTAAAATGATTTTTTGTATACTTCTATGTCAGCCCTACCCCTAAAATAAGCGATAGTTAAGGTCTTCCTTCAAACGGATGGTTTGTAACAGAGGGTGGGACCATGAGTGTAATACTTAAACATAATTAGAGCTCTGGGGCTCCTCCAAGTATTTTCACTATCTGAACTCCATAAAACACTATATTAAGTTGCCTATGATAGTCTAAACTAGATTTCAAGATCCTCCTGGATCCATGCTTGAAAGGTATGATTGTATTAATGATTTTGTTCATCTTAGAATGCTTATTGATAGGAAATAAATGCAATGAAAATTCTGAGCAAAAGGGGGGGGGGGGACTGGTAATTGTTCATGCTTAACTTCAGTTACAACATAAGAAAAGGAAATTTTGTTTCAATGAACACCAATGCTTCACTGAAAAGGGGGGTACTTTTACTCTTGGAATTCTTACAATCATGTAAATAATTAATAAATAATCATTATAATTAAAATAATAATCATAATAATAATTATTACAACACTTTTTATGTTCAGTTTTTCCATAGTACATTATCACTTTGTATCTGTGGAAGAGAATAGGTATAAAACAGAGGTAATCCCACTGTTTCTTTGAAACATTTTTCAATGAGCCAAGGCCCTGGTATTATTGTTTTCCTAGCAAATAACATTCAATACAACATAATAATGCATTCTAAAATATGTAACAATTTGAAGCAGATATATTTTTTTTCATATAAGTAACCGTAAAAAATTTAACACATACAAGAATTTATACTTTTTGTATAACAGCAAACATTTTATATAGAATACATATTAATCTGTCAAACCAGAAAACCACTCTAATAGTGTAGTGTAATCGAAATCTGTTAAACAATATCTGTCTTCAGTTGAGAAAGAAGTCTGACATTTTTCGGCTCATGAACCATTGTCCCTCGTTTTCAAATTCTAGAGATATTTATTTCTATATTGGGATGAAAAAATAAGAGATAAAAAGTTTTCAGTGGCAAGGGACATGATGAAATCTTGTCAAAACATGTTTAAAATACTCTCCACATTTCAAAGAGTATTATTTTATTTATTTATTTTTTTTTTTTTTTTGCAATTATATAACCCTTAATATCTAAGGTATATATCTAAATATATTTGATATTAATTTAAATATTAAACTCTCTTAATCGCAAAGACAACTTTTAATGATTTTTCAAGTCTAATTTAGCACAGTGTTGGGATTTATATCTTGAGAGGGCAGTTAACAGTAAATTACGTAATTTTTTTCTAAACATTTAGGGCGCTTTTCCACTTACCGACATGGCAACGATAAATCGTAAGCGATTGTCGTCATCCGACATTGGAGCACGCAAAATACATTAAAATATGCTATGCGCTTTTCCATCTCCCGTTTCCAGGACGATTGTGCCGTCTCCGACCGAACGCTGTCGTTTGTCGTCCCATTCGTGTCGGATAGCATCCGTCTCGCCTTTAAAATCGGGACGATATTCATCCATCTGTTTACTTTCTTCGAACGAAAGCAATGGCGTTTAAATTCGACATCTCTGCATTAATAAAATATAAGCTTCAATTTGCAGACGATTGATAAAAGATGTAGCAATAAAAAATTTGAATCATTTTATTTTTTACTTTGTTTCATTAATTGTAGCGCAGACGATTTTTAATGCTTCAAAAAAGATTAAATTTTCATTCTGAACTTTCTTCGATGTAGTACACAGTAGTCATGGCATTCAAGTTTGACGTGTCTGTTTTGTGTGAATTAATTGAGCAGTGACTGTGTCTGTGGGATAAGCGAAATATTTTATACAAAAACAAAATTCACAGGGAAAAAGCCTGGGAAGAAGTTTTTAGATTTTTAGCTGAGGAATATGACGGCAAAACTTCTACAGACAAGAAAGAAACAGGTAAGTTCAAAGAGTTTGTAATTGTTCGTAACTATAAAAATATATTATACACTTTAGATTAAAATACTTGTGTTAAATAACCTTGACCAGATTTTAAATTTTTACTATTCTTTGTAAATTTAGTGAAAATATTTAAAACCCCCTAAAATCTTCTCGCAATTTCTTGAAAAGTGTATAAAACTCGCTTACGATGTAACTTTCTTTAAAAATATCGTGCACCCAATACCGTCTCTTAATTTGTTTTCTTTTTCTCCGGAGGTTAAGCAAATATAGTAGTCGTAATCTGTTAAATTGAGCAGCCATAATAATATACGTGCGAACACAGTGCTGGTTCGAAATGAAATGCGGTGGAAAAAGACCCGTTCGGAGAAACGATATCGTTTAAGTGGAAAAGCAGTGCTATAGACGACACGACACTGTACTTATCGTTGAGGTATTACCGTCCGATATTCGTCGTTGTCGTGTCGTCAAGTGGAAAAGCGCCCTTAGACCTTAATTGAATTGTCATCACAGAACCACTTATTTTAAGGCATATCCCAACAAGATACAAACAAAATAAAAATAACAGATCTCCAGTTAATTAATCAAAAATTTACCTTTCCGAAGGGATATTTTATTTAAGATAATCAATAAAATCCTTTGATCATATTCATTTTTCCTGAGGAGTTAAGATTAAATTCATAACTTTTAGTGTCAAATGCAATTAGATCAGACACATTGTAAGAACTTATCACAGGGATGATGTTACAACAATAGCTGTTTGTAGAAAAAGGAAAATTCAAACCTCTTCCTTATAACCAAAAATTCCAAATTGTGTTTGAATTTTCAGTTTCCTAAGCATGCCAATGCCTACCAAGCTTCTTTAAACTTGCAAATATATTTCAACATAAACCACAAAAAGATCTAGGACTGATTTCAATTCGTAAAACATTTTTAGAAACTCACAGATTAACATCTTGATAACAATCATAACTTGTGTGCTGAGTAAAATGAATATTCAAGTCATCGATGTTAGAGAAAGGACTCTGACATACTTTACAAATAAACGATTCAGGAGATATATCAACATCCATGGCAACACATGAGCCATCAAGTAAACTAGAATCCGGACATAAAGGTTCAACCTGAGAAGTCATATGTGAATCGAGATTCTCAACAGTATCACAATTGGCATAACAAAAGATATCGGTAAGTTGTCCATCACCCGAATGAGTACTTAACGCTGATGTTGCTTGTGCATTGTTACTAATAGTATGAGATTTGACATGATCTTGAAACTCGTATATGTTTTCAAAACAGCTATCACAGAAATTACACATCAAAGAAATGTCTTCCACTAAAACATTGCCATCAGTTAAAGCTTGATCCAACATGATCACATCTTGGTTTTCACCAGTAATTGCATGACTTTCCAAGTGTACATCCAGATCTTGTTTGGTACTGAAATGACACTGACAGAAGTCACAAGTAAAACACTGATCACTCGTATGAGCACCTAAACGGTTTTCTGAGACTTGCTCAGCAATTTGGTGTGCGTTATTTTGAGACACATGGAAATCTAAGTGTGAGTCAAGCTCTCCAACACTTGAGAAGTCATTTTGACCACATATACCGCAAACAAACAATTCATCATTCATAGGAACAACATTAACCACAGGGACTCCCAAACTAAAAATGCATTTTGGTTCATGATTTGTAAGTGTATGAGTAAGTAAATGCTCCTGAAGCTCCTCCAAGCTAATGAAATGGCACTGACAAATATCACAAAAAACAGAAGAGCTATTCGGAAGAATATCCTCTGCTGTTGTTGTATCACATTCAAAAGTAATGGAATTTTGATGGATTTCCTCGTTGTGTTCATGAGTTCTTACATGATCATTGAGTTCATCTTCACTTAGAAATGTACTTTGACATGCATCACATGCAAAAGAGTTATCAGATGTTATAATATTTACAAAAGGAACTTGATCTGGATGATGCACCATATCATGTGAACTTAAATGTGTATTAAGGTGATTTATATTCTCAAAAGCACTATGGCAAGTACCACACACAAAAGATGTAGGGTTTTGAGTTTCCATGGTATTGATTTCATTTAGCTCTTGAGGAGCATACTGTAGGTTTATCACATTGTCAGTAGCATGGATAGCAAGGTGTCTGTCGAATTCTTCATTTGAAGGTAATTGGATGTGACACACATTGCATGTGAATGCATTTGTTTCTGCTTCATTCGAAAAACTTGGTTCTGATGCTTGAACATTGTACTCACTCAAATGATTTCTTAAATGATTTTGGAGATCTTGTAGGTTAGTACAATAAATATGACATATACCACACATGAAAGATGTACTACTTTCATCCAGATTCGTCTCAATTTCTGTAGCTGTGAAGACTTGCTTATTTGTATGGTTTTCATGCAAATGTTTACTTAAATGTATATGAACTTCTTCTGCAGTCATGAACTGTTCTGTACAAAGTTGACATGTGAAAAAATTAACCCCTGTACCAAGATTTGTGAGTATTGCTTCATCGTTTTCAACAGTGTTGGAAATTTGATTTTGATTTATAGCTGTATGGGATTTTGCGTGATTATTTAAATAATTTTCACATGACTCATTTCCCTCTGCATGGGATCTTAAATGCATTTCTAGATTATCCTTGCAACTGAATACAGTTTGACATGATTCACAAATGAAATTATCACCTTCAAAAGTATTAGATGAGGTCACATCTTCATCTACAGTAGCAGAATTTTCACATGAATTAGCACCACTTACATGAGTCTGTATATGTAAACAATAGTCTTCATGGCTTACAAATTGTGTATTACACAAACTGCATACAAAACTGCCACTAAGATGTGTGTTTGTTGCCTTCCTCATAGCAATGGAAAATACACAAGCATCTGCATCACTACCATGGCTTCTGACATGCTGGTCCAGCTCATCTATGTTTCCTAACTCTTCTTGACAAATACCACAAACATAAGCATTATTGTTCTCCTGCAAACTTATAATTTGCATATCAGAAGAATTTTCCTGTGATATGATATTATCAGTATGATTGTCTACCTGCAAGTTAATATCTTCCATTTTTGTAAACTGATCGCATATACCACTAGCGTTAGCATGATTTTGCACATGAATGTCAAGATCTTCTATAAGAGTGAATTCACTTTGACACATGCCACAAATGAAAGGTTTGCTTCCTGAATGAATGTTCATGATGGGTAATAGGTTATCTGAATGAGTTCTTAAATGTGCATCAAGGTCTTCCATACAATCAAAGTCATTCTGACACACACCACAGATAAATGATCTGCCTGTATGAACATTCATTATTGTAGCTGTGTTTTCAATAGGGACTATATCTGGACACTCAACACTTTCCTCCTGATGACTATTGTTGTAAGTATTGTCTTGTAGTAAACTTATAACCCCCAGATCAGAAGAATTTTCCTGTGATATAATATCATCAGTATGATTGTTTACCTGCAAGTTAATGTCTTCAATTTTGGTAAACTGTTCATATCTATCACTAGAGTTAGCATGATTTCTCGTATGCATATCAAGATCTTCCATAAGCATGAATTCACTTTGACATATACCACAAATGAAAGGTTCATTTTGTGCAGGAATGTTCATGATGGGTAATAGGTTATCTGAATGAGTTCTTAAATGTGCATCAAGGTCTTCCATACAATCAAAGTCATTCTGACACACACCACAGAGAAATGATCTGCCTGTATGAACATTCATTATTGTAGCTGTGTTTTCAATAGGGACTATATCTGGACACTCAACACTTTCCTCCTGATGACTATTGTTGTAAGTATTGTCTTGTAGTAAACTTATAACCCCCAGATCAGAAGAATTTTCCTGTGATATAATATCATCAGTATGATTGTTTATCTGCAAGTTAATGTCTTCAATTTTGGTAAACTGCTCATATCTATCACTAGAGTTAGCATGATTTCTCGTATGCATATCAAGATCTTCCATAAGCATGAATTCACTTTGACATATACCACAAATGAAAGGTTCATTTTGTGCAGGAATGTTCATGATGGGTAATAGGTTATCTGAATGAGTTCTTAAATGTGCATCAAGGTCTTCCATACAATCAAAGTCATTCTGACACACACCACAGATAAATGATCTGCCTGTATGAACATTCATTATTGTAGCTGTGTTTTCAATAGGGACTATATCTGGACACTCAACACTTTCCTCCTGATGACTATTGTTGTAAGTATTGTCTTGTAGTAAACTTATAACCCCCAGATCAGAAGAATTTTCCTGTGATATGATATTATCAGTATGATTGTTTACCTGCAAGTTAATGTCTTCAATTTTGGTAAACTGCTCATATCTATCACTAGAGTTGGCATGATTTCTCGTATGCATATCAAGATCTTCCATAAGCATGAATTCACTTTGACACATACCACAAATGAAAGGTTCATTTTGTGCAGGAATGTTCATGATGGGTAATAGGTTATCTGAATGAGTTCTTAAATGTGTATCAAGGTCTTCCATACAATTAAATTCATTTTGGCATACACCACAGATAAATACTCTACCTGTATGAATATTCATTATAGTTGCTGTGTTTTCAACAGGAACAATGTCTTGACACTCGCTGCTTTCACCCAAATCATTGTTTTTGTACGTTATGTCTTCTTGCAAAGTTGTAATTGTTAGATCTGAAAAATTTTCATGTGATAGAATATCATCAATATGGTTCTCTACCTGCAAGTTCATGTCTTCAACCTCGGTAAATTGCTCACGTCTATCACTAGACTTAGCATGATTTCTCACATGCATATCAAGATCTTCCATAAGTGCAAATTCACTTTGACACATGCCACAAATGAAAGGTTTGTTTCCTGCATGAATGTTCATGATGGGTAATAGGTTATCTGGATGAGTGCTTAAATGTGTATCAAGGTCTTCCATACGATCAAATTCATTCTGACATACACCACAGATACATACTCTGCTTGTATTAACATTCATTATTGTTGTTGTATTTTCAATAGGAACTATATCTTGACACCTGATACTTCCATCCTGATGGTTATTGTGAATATTTTCTTCTTGCATTGCCGGATCAGAAGAGTTCTCTTCTGATGTGATATCATCAGAATGGTTCTCTACATGCAAGTTAATGTCTTCAAATTCAGTAAATTGCTCAGATCTATCACTAGAGTTTGCATGATTTCTCATATGCATATTGAGGTCTTCCAAAAGCATGAATTCACTTTGACAAGTACCACAAATGAAAGGTCTGTTTCCTGCATGAATATTCATGATGGGCAATAGTTTATCTGAATGAGTTCTTAAATGTGTATCAAGGTCTCCCATACAATCGAATTCATTTTGACATACATCACAGGAAAATGCTCTATCTGTATGAACATTCATCATTGTTGTTATGTTTTCAATGGGGACTACATCTTGACAATCATTACTTTCATCTTGATGATTGCAAATATTTTCTTCTGTCATATCCAGATCAGAAGAACTTTCATCTGATGTGATCTCATCAGTATGGTTCTCTACATGCAAGTTAATGTCTTCAAATTCAGTAAATTGCTCAGATCTATCACTAAAGTTAGCATGATTTCTCCTGTGGGCGTGAAGGTCTTCCATTAGTGCGAATTCACTCTGACACATGCTACAAACAAAAGATTTGTTTCCAGTATGAATTTTCATGACAGGTAAATTGCTATTTGAGTGACTTTTTAAATGTGCATCAAGTTCTTCCAAACATTTAAACTCATTTTGGCATACAGAACAGATAAATGCACTACCTGTTTGAACATTCACTACTGTTGCTTGTTTTTCAATAGAAACCTCATCTTGACACTCATCACTTTCATGTTCGTGACGATTAATGTGAGTCAAAAGCTCTTCAATAGAATCAATGCTGTTTTGACAAATACCGCATTTAAACGAATGATCAAGCGCTGAATTGTTAGAATTAATGACAGAAGTAGAATGATTTGCATGATGTTTAACATGGATATCTAGACTTTCAAGATTCATAAATTCATGTTGACATTCATTACACACAAAAGGTTTCTCAATATTATGCTGCTGACCAATCCCCGAAAAATTTGTTTCACAGGTTTCTGTAGAATTCACTTCATTGATAGTTAAGACTTCAGGAATAGAAATACTTTCGTTGGTTAACTGAATACTACTGTTGTCCATGGGGTCTTGGCAAATATTTTTTTTTACTCCAACATTGAGCAGATTACTATCAGCATGGCTTTTCATGTGTATGTCATGATCATTTTTATTAGTAAAATTAATATGGTATGTATCACAGTTAAGCAAATTTTCTGTCTGCATACTTAAAGTGTTGGATCCTTCATATGAGCTACTCTTTTGAGAATGATTTCTTGAATGTATTTGTAAACATTCTAATGAAACAAATTGATCATGGCATGTATCACAAGTAAATTTATCTCCAGCTGTGTGTTCATTCTTATATCTTTTTACAGTTTGATAGTGTGAACTACAGATTTGACTTTCTTTGTGTGTTTTTAGATCTTCCAGGCAGGTAAAACATATTTGACATGCATCACAGAAAATCTTTTCCTCATTATTTTGAGCATTAACAGCAGCCGAAGAGCAATTTTTGATTTCACTTTCTTCATTATCTACAACATTTTCAAAAGAAATGCCATCATGTTCCATCAGATCATCAGATTCAGAAATATCTGTTGTGATGTCAGTTAAAGAATTTAAATTTTTTTGATCACAACAGGGATCAATGTTTAAGGAGACAGCAGAATGCAGATTAGAAATGCTGCGATGACTTGAAACATGTCTTTCTAAATCGTCTATGTTAATAAAATGAATGTGACAGAAACTACAAATAAACAAATTTTTCTGATTACTGACATCTGAGGCAGGAGTAGAATTATTAGAATTTTCTTGACCCAAACTATTCTTTTGTGAATGATTTTTTATATGATTATTAAATTCAACGATATCAGTATATTTATTTTTACAAAATGCACATGTAAGTGGGTCTGAGGAATGAATTCGCATGTGTATCATAAGATATTCTCTTGTTGTAAAAACCTTCTTACAGACCTTACAAGCGTGACAAACTTCATTTAAATGTCGTTTCATATGTCTATCCAAGTTGAATTTTTTGTTAAATATGGAAGGACAAATACTGCAAAAAAATTGTTGCTCTGCAACCACCAACAATTCAGTTTGGTTGCCTGAATCAGAATTACACTGACTGAACAATTTCAACGATGATTCATGCATTTTTAAATGTTTACTAAAAAAACTCCAACGACTGAACTTCTTCTGGCAGAAATTACACTCAAAAATCAATTTTTCTTTAGTAACACACGTTCTTATATGTCTGAGAAGATCACCAGCATGATGAAACGATTCTTTGCAGGTATTACAGCTGTAAGATTTTGTTTTCTCTTTATGTGTTTTTAAGTGTTTGTTGAAAGACCCTTCTTTAGCAAAAGATTTATTGCAAATATTACAGTTGAAAAGGGTCTGATTATGCATTCCCATATGTCTTTTAAGACCATTTGGAGTATCACACGTTTTTTCACAATACATACAAGTAAAAGGTTTTGGTTTATCTTTATCTCCAGGCATAATTCTTCCTTCTGATTTTTACTTTTCAAAACACTTCAACAGGTATAAATTCTTAGAAATTCAAGGAACGTTTGTTTGCCAAGCTATTATGTGCTATCATTTTAACTTATATTTATGGAAATGACTTTGTCAAACATAAAAGTTTTTCTTTTTTACTTTTTGATAAAATATTTGTTGGAAAGAAATGTCATGCAGTCATACATATTTCTTAAGACCACCGCTCATAGAGAATTTTAGTTAACAAGTGTATTTGAAGGGCTATGACTTCTCATGACTATTCTGATATCATTTCCAATAGAAATATATTTTTGAAAAAAAGGGAAAAACCAAAGATGTTCTAGTAATAAAATGATTATTTTAAAAATAAGATAAACAGTAAAAACTTGCATGATTACATCAAAAAATGTAAGCAACTAACTGACACATATGGCATTAAAGTTATTATTTCTTTCTGAAAATGGAGGAGTGCAGAAGTCAAAATATGAATTTGGGTATTTTCTTCAGCAAAATGCAAATTACAAGCTATAAACAGGAATCCTGCATATTCTTTTAGCTGTTTTCATAACTTGCACATCACAAAGAAAGCTACCTAAGGTTTCTTGGATAAGCTTTTAGTAGCACCAGATTGAAGAAACAAATGTATTATACTGCATCTAGGAGAAAAAAGTTATCAGTCAGATAAAGAAAATAAATACCTCAGCTCAACAAATTTGAAGTTTTCATACAACGTTAAAGAAGCACAAATATACATTCACAAGAGCTATTTCCCCCTAAAACATTTCAAAAAATTATCAAAAATTATCCTTCTTTTGGATTTTAACTTCGTAATTTTTCACTTATTTTTCAGTGTAAAACCACAATATGGGCCTTACTCTGAGGTATGAAAAAAATTCACATTGTAAAGTTTTTTTTCACATGCTGCATACGAGTCACATTGCAGATTTTCAGCAAAGAAAGTCCCTTCGTTAATTATAGTTATTCAAGTTATATTCGGATATAATTACGATTAAATATAGCGTTAAGTAAGTTTATAATATAGCATCAATCTATATTTATAATTTTAGAGGCTGTAGCACGTCCACTGTTTATCACTGCACAAAAAATGATAAACAATGAAGGTAGTGCATCCCAGAAGTATAAATATATATATTAGGGGTAGACTGGCCCAGTCGAGAAATCCATGACAGAGCCAAGCGCCAAATGGCGCAACCAAGGCCGTATCCAGAAAAAAATTTTAGGGAGGGCCCAGTTCACACACACATGGCCCAAACACACGTAACATTTTTTTGTGTTACGAGTTTTTTTTTTCCTGCTGCCCCCCCCCCCTGCTATTTGATGTGTGTTTTTTATAAATTTTTTTTCTTTTTATTTTTGTGGACTGATCTTTATTGGGGTAGGGGTATCAAGAGAGATGCAATGAATTCCTTTAACCCTTTATGTCCCAAATTAATTTAACAATGAATTTTTAGAATTTTTTTTTTTGGTACAAATGCGTTATTCGACCTACGACGCCAACGAAGGCGATAAGTATTTCCGGATGGCACCCCGGACAAAACTCAATGTCTGTGACGTCATGTGCATATGGTGCGCCGTGGATCGCGGTGATGCTCTGTGAGTATGGTAACCCTGAGTGAAGCACAGTTTGAAGTTGTGAGGTGAAGGTATTTTTTGCTCTTAGGGAGATTTTGAAGGAATTTTCCGATGAAACTTTAGGTAACTTTCCGAAGCTTTATTTTAGAGTATTAAAGTTTCAAATTGTTTGTTTAGGTTTTTTTTTGTCTCATATACATTGTACCGATTATGAGTTCGGGGGGTAGCTTTGTTGAAAAATATCAGTTGAAACTGTTAAATGAGTCGTCTTTTACTTTTTCTAGCTCTCGCCCAACTTACGGTCGTACCGGGGGCCAAATCGTTTGTTTATTTTTAAATTAATTGAGAACAAAGAGGTATTTCTGGAATTTTTAAGGGAAGTAGGGTTATTGAAAAGTGGAATTATTTGTACTCGATGCAGTTCGGTCAATGACAATAAGAAATAGAAAGAATATATCTGACGGCTACGGCTGCACGACCTGTGCCGCGGTAGTTGGAAAGTATAAAAAATCCAAGGTATAAGTGCATTGAAAAAATCTTTTCATATTGTGTTATATTGTATTGCATAATATTGTAGGATACTTTGCATGTTTATCTTCGTTTTTTCCTGTTGGTGCTGGGTAACGTTGTTGAAAAATATCAGTTGAAACTGTTAAATGAGTCGTCTTTTACTTATTCTAGCTCTCGCCCAACTTACGGTCGTACCGGGGGGCCAAATCGTTTGTTTATTTTTAAATTAATTGAGAACAAAGAGGTATTTCTGGAATTTTTAAGGGAAGTAGGGTTATTGAAAAGTGGAATTATTTGTACTCGATGCAGTTCGGTCAATGACAATAAGAAATAGAAAGAATATATCTGACGGCTACGGCTGCACGACCTGTGCCGCGGTAGTTGGAAAGTATAAAAAATCCAAGGTATAAGTGCATTGAAAAAATCTTTTCATATTGTGTTATATTGTATTGCATAATATTGTAGGATACTTTGCATGTTTATCTTCGTTTTTTCCTGTTGGTGCTGGGTAACGTTGTTGAAAAATATCAGTTGAAACTGTTAAATGAGTCGTCTTTTACTTTTTCTAGCTCTCGCCCAACTTACGGTCGTACCGGGGGGCCAAATCGTTTGTTTATTTTTAAATTAATTGAGAACAAAGAGGTATTTCTGGAATTTTTAAGGGAAGTAGGGTTATTGAAAAGTGAAATTATTTGTACTCGATGCAGTTCGTCAATGACAATAAGAAATAGAAAGAATATATCTGATGGCTACGGCTGCACGACCTGTGCCGCGGTAGTTGGAAAGTATAAAAAATCCAAGGTAAGTGCATTGAAAAAACCTTTTCATATTGTGTTATATTGTATTGCATAATATTGTAGGATACTTTGCATGTTTATCTTCGTTTTTTCCTGTTGGTGCCAAAAGAGCATCGCCAAGATCGATGTGCGATAATTGGCGTCGTACATCGAATGCTTGGCGACGTCTTTTGGCGCCAACAGGAAAAAGTCGCCAAGGCTAGGTCGGATATCGCATTTGTTCCTTTTTTTTTTTTTTTTGGAGTTGAAAATACATCAAAAAACATTTTTACCGAATATAAAATGTTTGAAAATTTTGAAGGTCTAAGGCCCCTTACGCCATAGGGCCCCATACATATACATAATGGCAGATTCAGGGGGTAATCAAAGGGTCAGCTGTCAAATCATACCTTTTTGGGGTAGGTATGAGTCGATTAAAAAACAAATAGTTTGAAAGAAATACATTACCTTTCTATGCAAAGAAATCAAATAAAATTAGTAGGTCTACTTCAAACTATTTTCTCAATTTGGAAAACTTGAGGATAACTAAAATCAACCTTGAGGATAACTTTTGAAACTTGAATGAAAACTTGAGGATAACTTTTCTAGGTTGAGTCTAAATGAATTTTTGAAAGGAATTGTTTGTATATATCTGAGTTTTTAAAATAGAAGTATGAGTATATAATGACAGAATGATGCCAATAACTCAAATCATCAACAATATTGCTTATAAAGACTGAATTTCTCATACGTCAAAATAATATTTTTGAGAACTTATATTTTATAAAAAAATGAAAAAAATTCGATCTTGAATAAAACAGAAAAAAATAGTTAAAGATTTCATCCAAATAGTGTGAACACTTTTAAAAGCAGTTTCTTAAATGATATTTGTTTATATAATACTTCTTTCATTGCTAAAAAAAATGATATTTTTTATAAAATGATTAAGTGCCATAAATGATACAAGTGAATAAATGACACCAAAACTTAATGTCAATAAAAATTTTACGAACCAGCTAGGTAAATTCAAATAAGTGAAGTATCTTCATTCTATTTCCTAACACCAGACACATCGAGAATAGCAGTGATACAAATGAAACGTCTCTTTTTCC